>BMAO01030585.1:0-20797 GCA_019973975.1 Trichonephila clavata | reverse complement strand
CAGTTTATCTTAAATTGTATTTACTATAAATGAAATTTCTGGTACAGGCATACTTTTTTTCCCTTCAAAAATGTCTACGAATTCACTCATTCTGAGATTCAAGAGTAAATATATCTCATTATAACAACAGCTTAATATTTTCTTTTTATTGATGTGTACTGTTAACTGAGAATTTATTATGTTTTAGTTTTTTCGATATTATTGAATTGTTTAATTATTTCAATATTTTTCAACTAATACGATATAAATGTTTAACTTTAAAAAAAGTCATTTAGTGATGCAAGAACAGAATTTACCTTTATGTGGCTCTGTAGTTAAGGTAAATGATGCACTCCTAAACTTCTTTTCAATTAATCTCGAAAACTACTCAAATGTCGTTCACATTCCTGTTGAAATGTCAAAATATATTTTTATTATGACTTGTGTGTGATATGTATAAGAATTAATATTCAAAATTGACAACAATAAAAAATGTGGCTAAATTTACACAGTTAGTTTGCGTGTTGAACAATTTTTAGCGTTGCTTTGTTAATTAAATTACAGGAAATGAATATCTGTTTTAACGTATTTATTTTTGAACTTCATTATAATCTAGGTCATGGCACGAACTTGTGGCCTGTTTCTGAGTAATATTTAAATCTGATGTCTCTAAAGGAGTGGTTCTTAAACTTTTGATCGCCCCCCCCCCCTTTATGTATCAGCTGATACGAACCCAAGATTCTGAGCTACTCCCTGACACACACATGGTTGAGGATTTCAAGGTTTTCAATAATCCTAAACAGCTTTTGCTGCTTATGCAGACCTTTTTACACTTTTTTATTCCTAATATTATACTTCACTCTCTCCTATATTTATTTATTTATCTCTATTCTATCTCAATATCTATATCTATATGTGCAATGCAATGCAAGATCCACCACACAACATTAGATCACAAATCAGCTTGTTAGAGGTCAGCTGTGAAGAAATGTGCATTCCATACACACAGATTACATTTTGATACACACACAGACCAACGTTTACACGACTATACTTTAAAATTGTTAGTGACCAACAAAATTTTTATGACCAATAAAAAATTTTTGATGCAATTTGGTTTGCATCTAATATTACATAGTTAAACTTGAATGTAAGAATATTGATCTTTGGGTTATAACGGGCATTAGTGGGAGTAATGAATAATGTAGAGTTATGATTGAAGTAGGAAAATGAAAAATTGTTAAGAAATTGAATACCGTTCATCGATTTCATTTATTAATAGGATGATTTGGGGTGAGTTTTTTTTTTTTTTGATGATTTATGTAATCTGTTTTGTGTTGTTAAGTATTTAATTTTTGAATATACTACATTCTCGATTTGAATTTCAAACTTTTGAGGTTTTTTCATTCTATACAACCATTTCAAGATCGTGCATCATCTTTGATGTTTTATGGTTGTTTTATATGCACTAAGTTGTCTTAGTATTTAACATTTTATGTTATATCTTTCAGAATGCAAAGAGAGTAGTTTAATTTTTTAAATATTAAAAAAGAAATATTTTTTTAATTTTTAAATTTTTAAATAAAAGTTTTTTTTAATTTAAATTTTTTAAATTTTATATTTTTAAATGAAAGTTTTTTTAAATTTTTAAATTTTTGAGAATTTGGATATTTCCAGATTAGTTTACCAAGTTGCAATAGGGGAAGTTGGCACCATCAAACTATTTAACCCACTTATCGTCCTAAGTCCGAGTGCACTTGGATATTTATAATTTTATCCTATACAATTTTAATTTCGCTTGAAAACGTTGATCTTCATTATTTTTATTCGCCATTGATATTTGAAATGGGATGTCGTACTCTAGGATTCATATGATTTCGAAGATTTGCTTAATTATATTTGTGTGATGTATTTTATATATATTTAAATATATATATATATTTCAAATTTTCAATCGTTAATAAATACTTTTTATTCATCCACTGAAGTTCAAATGCATTTTTTAAACTTGTAGGGGATGACACTTGATGTTTATACAGTTTTTACAAGTATTAATTCATTAATTAAATTTTATTTTTAATTTTAAATTTATTCTGCGTTATTTTTGATGAAGTTAGAACTTGCTGCAACAGATTGCGCCAATAAGTTTTTCTAACGAATTTTTTCTTGTCTTCAAATACATTTTTAAACTAGTAGTAGATCACACTTGATATTAATACAGTTTTTCAAATATTAATTCATTAATTAAATTTAATTAACTAAAACAAAAATTTCTCTGTTGCCTAAGTAGGAATTGGCTTTAAATTTTTTTTATATTACTTGTTTTTCTTTTAAGAAAACAGTAAACAAATCGACTTATATGTACAAAAGTATTACAAAATACTAATCCAAATAAATACACTTACTTCCAAAAGTTAAGCACGAAGATGTAAAATGCAAAAAAATCAACAAATACTGCTTTGATTGACACAAAATTTGCAGTAAAGTAGCATATATATTTATACATAAAACCAAATCAATAATATTTACAGAAATGAAAACAATATTAAATTTTTGTAAGTTATCAGATAATGTCATACTGGAGACTTAAACAGAATTATGTATAAATTGAAAATAAACAGCATAAAATGAAAAAAAGGACATTAATAAGGTATGTGATCCCCACCTCATCTTTATGCAAAGTTTACACCTTCTGACCATGCTTTCAATTAGGTGGTCAACCACCGCAGAATTAAGCAATCGCCATTCTTCTTATAGAGCAGTTTCCAGCTCAATAAGAGTGGCTGGAGGTGGGAAACGTGAAGATACAGCACGGCCGAGAGCATCCCAAAGATTTTCAAGGGAATTAAGGTCGGGTGAATATGCTGGACACGCCATACCCGCAATCCCTTCACTCTCCAGTAGTCATCGACGATGTCAGCTCTATGGGACGTGCGTTATCGTCCATTAAAACAAAATTAGGGCCAACAGCTGCAGCGTACAATCTCACAATGGTTCTAGGACTTCATCTCGATACCGGACATCCGTCACAGAACCCCGTTTAAAGATGTGCAGGTCGGTGCTGTTCCTATAATGAAATCCCTGCCCACACCATAATGCCTTCGCCTCGGAAATGCGTGATGTTGGTGATGTTTTGGGGATGATTGAGTGTTCCTTGTTTACGCCATATCCTTATACGTTTGTCATCTGGCTCCAGAGCAAATCTTGACTCATCAGTAAACATGACATTGCCCCAGTCAAACACAGTCCAATTGCCATATTCCCGGCACCACTTTAATCGTGTCCCTCTTGATTGGACGGATAGAGGAACACAAACTCGAGTACCGGACATACAGTCCATTCATATGTAATCTTCGGCGTACAGTAGCTGCAGATATAGCCTTACCAATGGACGCTTTAACCATAGATGCCACACGTGTGGAGGTCGCTCTGCGATTCCGCTTGGCTACAATAGCAATATCATCGATCTTACGCGGGGTTGTAATCCTTGGGGGACTACCTACGGTCCTTCAGACAACTGTCTGCGTGGTTTGGAATTGCTTCCATAAACGTGAAATTACAGAATGATGAACGCCGAAGAAAAGAGCAACATCTGTGGTCGACTGTCCTGCTTCAATGCGTCCCACAGCATGCCAGACCTCAGAATCTTCCATTCGTTTTCTAAAAGTCATAGAAACACGTATGTCTTGAAAACAAATTGTACGAAAGTTTTAAACACCTTCTTTCAGCACTTACAATCAACTTCTGTAACCCTTCATAAAGCTGGCTTCTTATAAGACTGCCCTTTTTGCACATTTCTTGACATGAAAACACCATTGGCTGTTACCTAACATATTTGCATACTTCCATCTACCTCTGCAGCGAATTGCATCCTCTTCAATTCTGATTGACTTCCGGAAATTAGCATTTTCCTCTCCGTGCTTAACTTTTGGAAGTGTGTGTAAATAATATATTTAGCTGTATTAATTGAGAATGATGGTACCGCATCGCTTTTACAAGTACTGTTATATCATGTGTAATATTTTAAATCTGCAGTCTCAACTATCTGCAACCTTTCAGAGTCTGTAAAAGGGAAAATTCAATGAGTCCCTCACCGACACCCCCACCAGGGATCTCCGAGGGTCCACGGACCACAATTTAAGAACCATTGTTCTAAATATCCTCCATGTTAAACTTGTCGAGACTAAAAGTTCTGACGTCTATATGATGTGAAAGTTTGGAAAGAGGAGTGCCAGCTCAAAAGGGATTATGTCCACTTGATCATATTGTAAAATTATGAGGAGTATTGCCAATAGTCATATCCTCAACTAGCTATGTTGGTAAAAAAAGACAATTTATTAGTTCTTTATAATCGATGAGAAAATTGAAGTGCATCACGAAAAATCAAAGCTTATGGTAAAAATTTAAGCCATGTGAAGCGCTATCTATCTAAAAGCCAATAGATCATCAAGGAATCGCGTCATTATGAGGAACAGATTATTTGTTTACTATTCTCAAATAAACACCATTAAGGATGATTAAAGAGAGCTAAAGATAAACTAAAAATATACATATTTTTTTCACGCCGTGTTTACTATTGCTGATGTAAGTTATTTACTTCAATTTTAAGTTTTAAAATTAGCGTATGTAATCCATTAAGAAATGAAAATTTCGATCCATGTAAAAATAAATTAATTTTCACTCCATATTTTTGTGTCATTTGAAACGAAAAAAATTAACTTGCGATAATTATCTGAGTTTTCTTTCTTAAGTAATGAACCATTTCCATATCATTCTCTACTTAATTTACAGAGTGCGGTTTTGAATGTATGCTTTTAAGTATATTGAGGTTATTTTAAAATTGAAAAGTAATTAAATTGAATGTGTCGAATTTATTTTTCTCCAAACATTTACCTAAATAACACATGTTTATTTATATTTTATCTTTATTCATAGGGCTTGTATAACGATTATCAACAATATGGAATACTTAAAAAAATATTTATTCCTTGCTCCAATTAATTAGGAAAGAGAATAGATTCATTGATATATCGTGATGATTAATTGTTTATGACATGAAGGTAATTTTTCAGTCATGTGAAAAATTATAAGATTTTGATGGTTTTGTGTGTTTTCAAGAAACATCTGCCTATGTGTTTAATATTATTATTATCGTTATTTTAACGAAAACCGCGAGTGTGTTTCCCAATGCGGCTGGGAAGTTACACTTTTCTATGCAATATTCTCTTTAAAACTCGTGACTTCCTACGAGTTGTTTTTTTTTCTGTATAAAGTGTCTGTTTTTTATTATTGTTATCATTATAGCTATTTTAAGAGTAATTTGTCCTTCTATAGGTTTGATTATTTGATGGTTATGGATAAGATATATTTCTTTTTTAAACTTTGCTTCGTAATTTGAACAAACTGTATTCATCTTAATTATAACTAAAATGGGTTCAAATGTGCTCTACTCGCTGGGTATATTTTGTGCCTTTACACTTATTTTTGATTTTTTAAAATGGTGAGAATTTTCAAATAGTATCTGAAAAAATTCACTAGCGGAAATAAAGGCTATTATTCTTACGACTGCTGCTGATTGGCGGAAATTATCTTAATAGTAAGGTGGAGCAGATGTATATTTCTTACACTAAAGAGTTAACATTAAATAATAAAGCCCGTGGATATTGCAATTTTAAAGCCTTATCCATGATATTAAAGCTAGACTGAATCCTGCTGGAAATATCTTACTGTAAATTTATTTTTGGAGGAATTCAGGAAAATAGAACGTTGCGAAGGAAATCAAATTTCGAGCTCTATCAATCATATAAAGAATCTGACATCGTTAACTTCATCAAAATACAACGAATTAAATGGACAGGTCATGTTGTCAGAATGGACAAAGACTGTACCACTACAAAAAGTCTTCAATGCCCAACCAATTGGCACACGAAGAAAGAGCAGGCCAAGTCTTAGATGGATTAATGGCCTAGAAAAAGATCTCCTAGTTTTGAGAACTAAGAATTGGAAAACACTATCAGGACGAAGTTAGCCTGGAAAAGGCTTCTTGAACAGTTCAAGGTTCCCCCTGGACTGTCGAGCCACTGTGGAAGGAAGGAATAAAGTTCATAGGGACATTGCAATTTTAAAGCCTTATCCATGATATTATAGCTCGACTCAATCCTGCTGGAAATATCTTACTGCAAATTTGGAAAGTTTTACATCAAAATATTGGGTATCACCTGCAATATTTTTTCCAGTTAAGAAAATATTTACTTGGGTATAGGTATCTCTTGCTCAATATTTGTGTAAATATAACTATGTGGCCGCAATAACCTGGTGGTTATGGTCACGTACTCGTTGGTTGCAGAAGTCTAGTGGTCAAGGTAACGAACTATTGGCCCGCTTGTCATGAGTTCCGGACAAAAACCGCTAAACCAACCGTGCATAGAGGGCTGATGTACGTAAAATATGTAGAGGATCAAAGTCTACCTATTGGTTTGGTATGATAGTTTGGAGAAGGGTGCCGGAGCTCAGGTACTGTCCTTGTCACTCGATCGTTCAAAATAACGAGGTCCATCTCCAGAAACTTTCGATGTAGCTGAACAGTTCGACTTGGATATTCACTCACTAACGTTTTCGCGATCAGCGTGTCGTGATTCGAACCCTAGTGCCACTGAAGACCCTCCGTGTAGAAAATCAAAGTCATCCCATTGGTGTTGTATTGTAGTATGGAGAGGGGTGCCAGCTCGGGTGTTGTCCTTTTCACTTGATCAAGGCTCTAAATTAATTACAAATCTAACTCACCAATGTCACCATGCTAAAAATTTACATCCTTTCCAGCATGCTCTCCTTTCCCTTACGAATCGGCAAAATATTTAAAAACAACATCTTTAATTAATTAATAAATAGTTTCATTCCCTTCCTCAACCCCACTCCTACTTTAACTTTTGAACACAGATTAACAGCTGGTATATAGGGAGACATCTTCAGATATTTACAATGGGAAACCCATAAACAACTACAGTCCTACCCCTGACCTGAACAGTTTATCCGATCCATTTATGACTCTCCCCCCTCAACATTTCTGCGATTTCTCGTTATTTATGACTCATAGAGACATCGGGATTTACACTGGGGGTCACGTGTTCTCAAATTCGCCTTCGGGATTTAGCGAGCGCGGCTGGTTTGGAATGGGTAACACGTTATTATGCGTGTTGGCGAATTAATTGCCATGTACCGCACGTAGTAATTACTGACTAAAACCACCGCCGCTCGCCAACATACCTTGTTTTATTTCATTTCAACTCTTGGCGCACATTTAAGTGAGGCCTGATTGTTTCTTATGTTTATGCAAATGGGTTCATTTTCAGGGTTGACTTCGATTTCCGCTGATGCAATTAGAAGTAAATGGTGATCAAATTGGGATGTGTGTTGTCACGCTATTTCTTGGTTCTTAAACACGATTTTCATTATTCGGAAACCTTGATTTAGATGTTGGAGACTCATATGTGTGCAAATGATGTGGGATATGTTATTCGCTTTTATCATCTTAAGGCAGTGCGTTTTGTCTTTATGGCAGTTCGTTTTGTTGTAATTAGAAATATGATAATGATGGAATCTGTATGTCGTTTTCGATAGAGTGTGTAATGATAATTCCCCGATGATTTGATTGTGAAATTCGTAGGGTAATTTTTAAACGATGTTATAAGTTCATTATAAAGGTTTGTCGTGTATCTTATTTATGTAAATCTAAATGAAATTAACTAAATCGTTAAAACAGTCGCTGTGAAAATTATTGATAATACATAAGAGATTAATACACGAACTGTTTCTTATGTCTGTTACTAAATTTATGACAGTTATTTTTACAAATAAGGCACTTTTTTTTTAAAAAAAAAGTGGCTTATTTAGTTGCTAGAACCTTATTTAAATCATTGCTTTTGAAAGACTTGTATGCCGCAAAAATTAATCTGAACATTTCTGCTCAATCTGCCTCTTCAATTATCATTTCCCCTTGTTATTATTTAACATTATGATGCTTGTTAAACATTTGATTTTGTTAAACATTTATAAATTTGGTGCACAGATAGGAAAGTTTTTTTTTTTAAATTGCATCTTTAATCCTGCTTCAACCGTAAATCCTCATTGATTTGCATCTATTTTTTCTATAAACTTTAACAACATTCTTATGATTTGTGATGGATAAAAAATGTATAAAATAAAATGATTGAGTGATTGATTGCTCAATTACCTCCGATTTCAAAACCACAAGTGAACTATTTGCAACTGACCTTGAGCTGACACTAGAGCGCATGGGCACACACATTCTACTCTCTAAATTTTCACATCGCATCAACGTGTGGGATTTTTGCCTTAATACATTTAACTTGTATGAAAGGGTAAATATATTAATGTTCTAAAATTTAAAAAGAATGCTGATGAAAAATCAAAAAGTGAGGATTTTGAATTGCAAAGCCGTCAAAGATGATATCGAAAATTAACGGTGGACTGGTTTATTTTAAATCAAATAAATCAATGGCGTACACACGGGGGAGGTTTGGGAGTACCCTCCCCCGACTAACAAATGTACCCTCGGTGCTTACATCTGCTTGTTTATAGAATAGGACCCCTTCCCCATAAGAGAAATCCGTCTACACCAGAGGTGGCCAACCTTTTTGGGAAGCGTGCCACTATTTGATAAAAAAAATTATGCGTGCCATTTCAAAAACTTTTACAAAAAACAAAACAAAAAAATGAAAAGGTGAAAAATTGTTTATTCTGTTTGTTATTGTTTGCATTTTATTCAAATCTAAGTAGTGGGAATTTAAAAGTAATATAATAAGTAAGACAAAAGTACGAATTTAAATGTTATTGTTATTTTTTTTAATAATTTCAGTCAGTTAGGTTAGGTATAAAATAAACTGAGTATGTAACCAGAAGAATTTAATTCTAAATATTTATAAACAGTCAGTACTTTCTTCTGTTTTTTTAATTTGTAGATTTTTTTTACTGAGTCATCTACATTAGGATCAGTTCTCGGATATTTTAACAAAATCGGGTTGTTTTAGGTGTTCATTAGTTTCTCTCCCCCCCCCCCAACAAAATCGAAACAAAAAAGTAGAAGTGCGTTCAAAAAAGAAGATATATTATCAGTCAGGGATTGGAAAAGAACAATCTTTTCCTCTTGTAATCTTAAATTTAAATGTCTTATAGTGTCCGTAAGAACACCTAAATTTCGAATCCTATCATCATTCTTGAGAAGCAAGCATTCACAAGGCATTTCATTGTTTCTTCCAGATATTTTAAAACACGCTCCCCCTAAAATTCCAGAAATTCGGGAATGTACTTCATTTGGAAAACTAACGCACAAAACAATGAATGAGTAAATATCTATTGTAATTTATTGAAGTGTATTTAAAATTTTTGATGTTTTGTTTTGTCCAAGACAACCACCTTTCAATAAAAAAAATTTTTTTAAATTAGTATTTATCTTTAAATTATTTTTTAATCTTTCAGTAAGTCTTCGCATGTCACTCTTACAACTCAGTCGTGCGTACCGCGGGTTGCCCACCTCTGGTCAATACTATTGTTATAAAGTCTTGTAAGTCCTAGAAAGAAAAATGGTAGGTATAACAGAACGAACTTCATTTTAATTTCAAAAGAGGAAAAAGACCATAAATTTCTCTCCATATGTGAATTTTAATATTATAATAATGTAAATCAAATAATTTATATAAATTATATCTAATACATTTTTATATCAGCAATAATAAGGAACAGCATGTTTAAAAGAAATTTGTAGAATTGTCTAGAATCCATTATTATTCAATTCACACCAGTCTAAGAATAAATAAAATATCCCAAAAAGTGTTCTTTTATAACCCTGTACCTCGAACACTTCTTTCTCGACTTGATTTACTTTCACCATTTCTAATTTATAGCAGTGAAAGTGAGAGAAACACATCAAGAATCAATATTAATACATATTAACGGAAATATGAGTTTAAATGGTTCTCTTTTTTTAATATCATTTTCCCCATTACTTTCTGCTTTTGTGTTGCTTCGTGACAGGAAATTAGCTGGGAACGTTTTAATGGAAATCGCACAATGTTCGCGTATCATGTGGCAATATTACTTCGTAATTGGTTCGTGTGATTTTTTAGAAAAAAAGAGTGTAAGCGGAAAAGTGTGTGCTTTGCTTTATTTCCTGATTTATTCCAGTTTTCTTGACGTTGAAACTTTTTTTTTTTTAGTGATAAAGCTTCTTTTTTAAAAAATAAGAAAAGATGTAATTTGTTATAGATTTTTTTGGACATGCCAGAAAGCAAAATAAAGTTCTTGACACCACGATTATATATTTCATTAGTAATTGGAATATCAATTTATATGAGGAAAAATTCATCCTGTAGGAAAATAATTATGTATTGAAAATTCATATTGTTATTTTGTTATTGGTATTATTTTTTTCTGTCTTGATGATTAGAAGCGTATTTCTATCGAAGCATACGTTGATTATTAATGGAGTATTTAATTAAAACAGTGCCCTTAAAAATAAAAAATAAATCATAAAACGTCTCAATATTGATAGTTGTTTTTTCAGCTATATTTTTTTTGAAATAAAGGTTTGGCTTGACTAGTAGTAAACCATAGCATTTATGGTTGATGATACGATTAGAAATCTTGATTTTACTAAAAATAATAGCATAGAATAAGAGAAGCGGCACTTAAAAATATAACTAATTGGAAGGATCGCAGTTCTATTGAGGGGGGAAATTATTAATCGAGACCCACTTATTTTGTAGAGATAATCTGTGGCTGGGGTACTCAACCCTTTTCCCCGTTGGTCCACATCACATGATAGGTATTTCAAGCGAGCCACACACACATGACAGGTATTTCACGCGGGCCGCAACATGAGGATAATGGGAAAAAACATACTATAAGACCAAAGCAACATTGGACAAGCAAAATTAATTGATTGAAATATTTAGTTCATTCTTCACTTTCATTTTAATACTGTATATTTGGGGCAGTATATATACTATAATTGGAACGCTACAGCGTATGGATCTCATACACAACAACCTTTCTATCGAACACAAACAAAAAATATTTACTTTTATGCAATTTTTACTGAATTTCGGGATAATTTCGATTTTCTTTCATCCATGACCACGCTTTTTGCTTACATTCTACCATCAAAAAAGCAAATTGATAGAAATAATTGTTTATTTATAGAATTTCCCGCTAAATTTTTAGTACATTGTTCTCCAATAATTGAGTTTCTTAGTGCAATGGGCCATGACCGGGACACTCAGAAAAGGCCGGTGAGCCACATGCAGCCCGCGGGCTGCAGGTGGAGTATCACTGATCTATGGGTACGGAGATCAGGAGAAAAACAATTAAAAATATAATTTAAAAATTAAATATCCCCACAAAGGGATTGAATTTTCAAAAAAAATGACAGAAGACTTAAATATGGTTTTATGATTCTAGACTCAAAATTAAATTATTTTTCTGCAATATAGATAACAAAAAATGATGATTATGGATAAGTGATTACTGAGTAAAGTGAATATTAAAATGTACATTGCAACATTTGTTAATCCAACTCTATCCCCACACCATTGAATCAGTTCGATTCAAACTTTTTTCCATCTTTCAAGCTATTTAAATAATTCACCTACCAATTAATGCTTTTTAAATACTTTATCTGTAGAAAAATGTTAAAACAATAAATAACAAACTCAGTAAAAATTAATTACGTATTATATGAACCATTTTACTATTTTGAGTCACAGATTCGTTGTAACTATTCTCAGAGGAATCGTTATAAATTGACCGATCAAACGTTATATAAATCTCCTTTTAATAATGTGAAAAAATTATGTTACTTCTTGAAATTGTTTGAATTTCTTCTAAATAATGTTGTTCCGTAAATATGTTGTGTGAGTTTTAAGAATTTGAAAGCTTCTTTTTTCAATGCAAATATTTAACTTATTAATCGAATTGATTAAACACACCCTAAAAAAATAAGATTCATTAAATTTATTTTGAGGGAAAATGACTTTTATCTTTAAATTTTAAAATAAGCGTTTTCATTGTGGTTAAGATATAAATTAAAAACATTTGAGAACAGAAACAAACATTCGAAAGCAAAATTTCAAAATGTTCTTGTTCCAACATTTTGAATTATTAATAAAGGGAAAAAATACATCTCACCGCAGGAAAGTGGCATACACGGACCTCCCTTATGAGGGGGGGGGGGAGTTACAGACTAAAATTACTTAGACGAAAATACCGAGGATTAATTTCAATGTTAAAAATTAAAATTATGTCGGTCTATAGAGGGATTAAACCCCAAACCCCCTTGTGTACACCACTGACTCACATACATACACAACTTTAATGTTGCATAAGCAAATCGCTACATATGTACAATAATTAAATAGTTTTTCATTAGCACTGGGTGAAATTAACATTAACCACCCGGGCAAAATAGAACTTCACAATTTCCTCTCGAACTTCAATTTCCATTAATAAAAAAAGCTTATTGCTTAACTTTGTTTGCTGCGTAACGCTTGATCAAAACAACTTAATCCACAAAAACAATCACAATGAAAGCGATCGCATCATCATTCATACGCAATCATCATTATTTCAACTTCTTAAGGAAATGCTTCAATCACTTTCATCGTCTCCTTCTCAAAAAGTACTTCATTCATCGAACCAGCCGAACTTCATCTTACACTTGATGTTTAGCCTCTACTGAAGTGGGTTTGGAGAGGACCCTACGTTCGCGAGGCGTTGCCGAAGGTCTACCTTGTCATTACCTTGTCTGATGGGGCGCTAACACGCACGCGACGACCCCAGGGGCGGCTGCCACGTGGCTCGGTCACGCGAGATGCGCCCCTTTTTATCCATTCTCATCCCGTTCAGTAATTTCTTTTCTAAATTCATTTCGCACTTAGATATAATGGACTCTGTGTGTGTTCGCCTTTATATATAATTCGAGCAAGGGAGGGAGTCAAGTTATTGGATAATTAGGTGGTTATGCAAAACTCGATTGTTACTCTTTAGGATTCGGGTTTGAATAAAGATTCGTAGGTGGATTAATGGAATATATAAAGAGCTTACGATGATTTTTTTTTTGTTAAACAATGGAAATTTGTGCGGGTAGTTTTAGAAATGCATGAAAGTTTTGCGCGTGAATGAAATTTGTGGCTATGTAATAAACCATTATATGGAAGTCAAAAGTTTTTTCCAGTAGGTACTTGTAAAAAGACTTTTTCATTTATAATTTATTATCAGAAACTATTTGGAAAAAAAAGTTTGAAGCATTGATTTATAATGGACAAATTAAATTAAACTCCTAACGTTTTACATCTTTTGTTATTAAACTTTTTTTGAGGAACAGGGTGTGTTTTTTATTAATATCTCATACATATTTCAAAATTTTATTGCATATTCTACTAACTTATTCTATTTTATACTTGCTTTTTTATTTTTTACTTTAAAACGTATGTTTGAAAATTGCATAATTTAAACCTGTTTTCGTCATATGTACGAGAGCGTGAATTTGATGCGGGGCACATTTTCGAACAGAAAAAAACGCCTCAATTTTTATACAAATTTGTGACATTGTAACTCATGCATTTGTTTATAATATAGTGTTTTTATTATTTCACAATAATTCATAAATAATTATTTTTTCCTTTTAGAATTTAAAAGGATAGCTCATTTAGCATTACTGTATAGGAAAAAAATGCGAAACATATTTTATAAAAGAAAATATTCTGTCAACTCTGATAAAAATAAGTAGTATGATAAAATAAAAGTGATTCTGTACAGGATAGTGAAGCCAGAATATAGTACTAATGTTTGAGTACTTTTATATCTGAAAAAGTATTCCAAATTTGGTCCCTATACTTTAACCCTCTCGCTGCGTAGTTATTTTACTACGTACAGTAAAATCCGGCGTATAACGCGCACTTTTAACACAAAAAAAAACAATTTCGAAATTTATGGGGGGGTGTTATACACCGGATATAAAAATGAGAACTTTAAAAGTAAAAAAAGATAGGCATAGGAACAAAATTAGACTTCCACATATATGGAAATAATGTTTATTTAAAAGAAATGATATTCCTTATGAACTTCAAAAAAGGGTTGTAATTCTAAAAGTATACATTTTTTTTCCTAAAACTTGGAATAATACCTCGAAAAAATGACTTCAAAATATAAGAGCATTACGCACGTACATTTCAGGTTACTAAGTAAAAAAGGGAGTGCGCGCTATACGCGACGAAATGTACCTAAAAGTTAAAAATTTCAGCTTCAAAGTATAGGTGTGCATTATACGGCGGTGCACGTTATGCGCCAGATTCTACGGTATTTCAAATCTAATATTAGTTCTACATTTTAAAGTTAAAAAATACAAAAAAAAATTGTTAAAGAGTTTTTTTATTTTAAAATATAGACTTAGATCATAAAAATCTGAATAAAAAACATAATTGAAAACATAAACAGGTACTGCACGGGGAGCACAGATAAATAGTTGGAAAAATGCATACCCGTGGAAATTGCGGGAGGCGCAACGAAGGGCTAACATTAACCGAAGACAGCCTTAAGTTAGATAAATTAAATTAACGTTACACTAAAACAGTGGCCTACACATACTTATATTATGAGGGGGGGGGGTACATTCTAAAAAACACGTCGATGAAGGCGCTGAGAGGTTATCTCTAAGGCAAAAATTAAAAATCCGTTGGTCTGTGAGGGGTTGAGCCCCCCCCCCTTGTGTGTCAGTGCACTAGAACTGTGCAATTACTTTCCTAGTAAGCTATTTTCCAAGGATTAAGGTCATAAGGTGTGTAGCTAATAGAACAGGAGTTAGTCAATGGGTTCAAATCTAGAATCTACTTATTTTAAATTTAATTAAGCCCCCGCGTCCTTGAATTGTATTATGTGGATGGTAGAAAAATGCTGTTCTCCACTTCTCGTGTCTTCTTCATTCTCTGATCAAAGCTTCAAATAGCTTTGATCAGAGTTTTTGTCTAGGACATTAATAATCATCAAAATCAATCGGAGCATATAAGAAATGTTATGACTTTGTTATAAAAATATAACGGTTTCTAATGCATAATATAACAAAATTCTTAAGTGTTGAAACATGTCACTTAATTTCTTTTATAATATATTTACATTTATCTAAAAGATATCAAGAATAAACTTTAAGATTTAAGAACTTGTGTCTTTTTCTTAACTAAATCTATATATATAGTCGACTCTTGCTAATTCAAACTTTCGATAGTACGAACCTCTCGCTAATTCGAAGTTTATGCTCAGCCCCCAGGAAAACTCTTGATATTTAGAATTAAGGCAATACGTTTTGGTACACTCGATATTTCGAAGTAAATTCTGCGGCTGCCCAGAGTATAACACGCTACAATTCGAAGTTATCTCATAAACTCTCGAGAATTCGAACACTCACTATCATCTACAGTCCTGTAGCAAACATGTTGGAGCTTACAAGTTTTTTGTTGTATTGTGTGTCTCTGCGTGTCTCCCCTGTAACGTAGTCCCTTTGATGAACATCTGTCTGCCATTCGTTCTTTGTGTTTCCCGGTTACTTAAGGAAAAAGATACTTTTATTGTGTGCTTTCCTTCTTCAATTGGACAATAGACCGGCCGCACTTGTCTGACGTCCATATCTTTCATTTAACACGTGACCTTGCATTTCTGACCGTGTTCAGAAAAGATGGTCCGCTATTGTGAAGAGATGCATAGAATTGTGTATTTTGCGTCGGAGTGACATGACGATATATGACTCATGTTTGTGACTTATGGCATGTGACACCAAATAGTGCATGGGTTGGACTGAACTCTGCTTTGAAGAACCAATAGTGTTGGGGACAGTGTCTGAGCGAACCGAAAACAGATTAAATAGATTTTTAAAGATGAAAGATTTTTTTCGTCAAAAAAAATTAATTATACACAGTATGTATTATTTTAATAATCGTTTTTAATACACATAAATGTATTCTTTAAAAAAATACTGGACTTTTAACTTCTGTATAATATTTATACTCTGTATATAATATGTACTTTTTAAAATAATTTTACACAAATGTACAATTGTTGTTTTATTATATAGTTAAAAATTTAAGTGAGTTAGAAAAAAAAAATTCTGTTCGTGTATTTTGGGACTCTTTTCCTGGACTCTTGATAATTCGAACTCTTGATAATACGAAGTTTTTCATTGGTAACTTCGAATTATTGAGAGTCAACTGTATATATATATATATATATATATATATATATATATATATATATATATATATATATATATATATATATTAATCTTATTTGATTATGTAGTAAAGGATTATATAATAATAAATATTATTTTTAAAAGAATAAATAATTGATATCAATAAATCACAGAAGAACGCCAGAAAAGAAGTAATTAAACTTTGCTTTTTAACTCTAATGGCGTTTTTCTAATTTTCCAATAAATTAAGAGTTCTGAGTTTTCTAATTTTCCAATAAGGTTGTGAAAGAAAAAAGAATATATATTTCTACAAAATATTCCTTTTTAAAAATTATATATATATATATATATATAAATGTATGAGAAAAGCGGCTCTCTCTCTCTCATCACTTCTATGGAACTATTCCCCAAAGGAATTAAAATTCGGTAATTATGTTTCTTTTGTTCAGAAGAGATACAGTAAAAATTGGTTTTGAGAGGAAATATACACTGGGAGAAGGGTATATGAATGTAGAAGATAATTATTCTTCTTTTTTAGAAATTAAACTGCTGTTCTTTTCAAATTAAAAAAAGACGAAGGATGTAAAAATGCTTTTGATTGAAATCGAAAGCTTTATGTTAGAGCTTAGATATCAATAATTTATAAATAATGACTATATAATATGAAAATGAATTTATAATGAAACAAATAATTACCCATGAAATACCCGTCGAAGCGGACTGATAACGCAATATGTATATAATACTTGAATACTATTATTCAGTGCAAAATATCTCTTTTATATGTTTTTATGTAAAATTTCTAAGCGCTTATTATGTATTTATAAATTCTACACAAAGCCTCTTATGAATATGGCAAAAAATATTTTCTCTTGCACTTAACTATTTATTTAAACAAAAAATTGTCTTCAGAAATTTATAACATTTTGATAATAATTCATTTAATAAAAAAATGAAAAAACACTTCATTTATGAATTTTTAATGCAAATTTAAGACTTCCACTCATTTCCCCCTTTTTTGTCTTGCTGTTGTTGTACATAAAATGTACGGTAACAATAGATAAAATGAAAAAATAATTGAAAAAAATATTCTAACATTAGTAGAATCTATAAATGCATCAAATTCTTTCAAAAAATAAGTTAGATTTAAATATCTGTTCCACACATGCACAGAAATTATATATATATATAAATTAAAGGTCATAAATTCACACCATATCTTACATGGTTTCTCTAAACTTTTATAATATATAGTGGTATATATATGTGTGTAGAAGGATTTTTCGTTTACATAATTACTGATTCCATTTCACAGCAACTTCCATTAATATTCTCATTATTTTTGTAATAAAAGGTAGGAAAGGGAAAAAATAAATCCCTCCCAAACATAATCTTCAATTTCCATTTACCTTTTCCCTTTTCACCGAGACAGACACGTTTCCCAGCTTATTATGCAAAAGGCAAGAAATTATAAATATTCATTTTTAATTAAACTCCGTGCAGGATTCACATTGGAAAATACCTACAGAACCGAGTATTATTTAATGAAGCAGATGATAATCTTCCCTAAATGGGATTATATTTGCACTTCACCCCGCGCGTTGATTATTCCAACGGAACACAAAAAGAGGTCCCAAGCAAAAGGTGGTCCTAAAGCCTTTGATGAACTTTGAATAATCTGCCTATATTCCACCTCTGCTGGTTTCAATTTTCACTTATTTAATTTTAGGTCCGCCTTCAATAATTCATGCCTTATCTGCCCAGTGATTTCCCCTGGGTTGGATATTCCCTGTTTCATCTTTACTAATTTTCGTTAATTTACAGCCAATTTTTCACTGTCCCTCAAGACCCATTGTTTTTGTTTGCAGAGGCCTCAAATTAGTCGTTGCTAATTTTCTACGTTTGCTAAAAACTCGACGAGGTTTTGGTTGGGTTTTTTTTTTCTCCAAGTCTCGAAGGAGCTCGAGAGCAAGATTCTTTCTTTAATAATTAATACTTTTTTTTTGTACTCTCATTTACATTTTTTGGAGGTTTACTAAATTAAAGAAAAACCTGTTCTCGAGGCGTGTCAGTGATGTAATGGAATTATGATTGAATAATTTCGCTAAGGTGTGTGTGAATTGTGATGTTATTATACCTCAGGAAATTTAATAAATTCAAAAGTGAGAATAATTTATTATTAAGGATTTTAATATCAAATTGTTTTATAATACAGTTTATTCGAAAGGAAAGAAGTATTACTTTCTATAGGTGAACTAAACCATAATCTAAGCAAAACTTTATAATTATTTTATGCAGAAAGCTTAACATCCTTAAATGTATTTAATTATATTTATGAAGTCGAAATGTCATTTATTTGTTAAAATATAATGAATAATTTTTCTTTTGTAACGAACAAGCTGCCCCTTCTTATTAGTGTTTGGGAGTTAAAATAAAGATCAACCATAATGAGAACAATTCTAATATATTATTCCTTACTAAATATCTACAACCCAGGGTAGGAAATGCACCTGTAATTAAATTATAAACAAAAGCCAGGTAGAAGATTTATTTAATAATTGCTAAGATTCAATCAACTTACATTTAGCACTATTTGATTACATACGGTCTGAATTACCATTATTCCTTTATCAACCTCTGGTCGATATTATTCAATTATAACTTATTGGCTCAATTTTTTAATCGACAAATATTTAAATATTAATCAATTAATTTATTTATCCGCTCTCAACTAGCATTCCATTACTTTGCTCTCATCATTAACTTCTATTCATCTAACTTCTAACCTCTCTCTCTCGAACCAAAAAGTTAATGCTTTAACATTAGCCTTCATTTGCATAAATTGCATCTTCTTCTTCGAGAGAAAGTTTTTCAGTACAAAAATATTTAAAAAATAGTCTTTATCAAGAGGGTTAGTAGGAGGATCACGGATAGACCCTTACACTTTTACCTATTATAATATCTCTAAAATGTGTTCTTTCCAATTGAAATGTAAAGTTTTATGAAAAGTATAACTTTAAAAAAATTATTTTGAGAAAAAAGTCTTTGAAATAGGAAAAAATTTAATTTCTTGGTTTTTATTTATATTGTGATACTTGTAAGTTGTGGCATACTCTCGCCCTGTGAAGTGTGAGGGTTTGCCAAAAAAACGAGATATTTTCTGAAAATACGTATATACTTTATTACGACTTTCTAATCACAATCTAAATTCGCTACCGCTTAAAAAATAATTTAACTATTTAGAAACTAAATATACTTAGCAACGTAAGTTCATCAATAATAATACTTGTCCTAGAATGGAACGTCTGAGCCTTTCAACTTGAACCGCGGCAATTTCCATTATTAATATCTCTAACTTCTTAGGATCCATATGAAAACAATCACCATCCTCCTAAATTTCATCTTCACTTCACTTCAAATAATAACCTTTATTATTTTATAATCATGGTAACGTCTTTAAAAGAATATTATCTTGCTCTTTAGTAAAAATTGCGAATAGAACCCGTTACAATGTAAGCATGAAGCGAATTTTTATAATCAGGAAGGTAACAAAATTTCAGAATATTCAGATAGGATGCGAAATGAATTTTTTTCAATCTGATAAAACTATCATTCTTTTCATTATAACGAAACTGGATAAAAAAAATTCTTAAGTATAATTCGAATAAATGTCTAAGGGTTTTGTAATGCTTACGAATTTTAAATAGATTGTAATATTTTGCTTATTAAAGAGCAGTTATTTAATAATTGTATGTTAAGTAATATACAGAGGAAATGAATTAATCTCAATTTCTATTCTCTTCAGAAAAAGTAAAACTGTCGAAATACACAGGTAAAAAAATTAAAGGGAAACTGCCATCCCCTTTAGGGACAGTCCTTTTATAGGTTCTGTAATTCCTCAAAAAGTGTCCTCCTACTTGTTTTCCTTTTCAGTACTTCAAAACTAATCTGTTAACCTCTATTCAGAGATGCCAGACTGAAACTGTTACGCGTCTATTTAAAAAAATTAGAGCACACATTGAATGTATATTTAAATTCTGATAAATTAGAACATTGGAGAATTCAACAAGTTAAAATTGATAAAAGAGGGGTGGAAATATTTAACCATTCCTAA
The DNA here is from genome assembly GCA_019973975.1 of Trichonephila clavata. Taxonomy (NCBI): domain Eukaryota; kingdom Metazoa; phylum Arthropoda; class Arachnida; order Araneae; family Nephilidae; genus Trichonephila; species Trichonephila clavata. The sequence continues at coordinate 452 of BMAO01030585.1, read as the reverse complement.
AATGAACACATTTCATACGAAAATTTATTTATTCTTTTTGAATTTACGTTGTGCAGCTCAGGAACTAATGCAGCATTTGAAAGAGATTTTTTAATTGGTAATGTTTTTTGGACAAGTGAGAAATCAAGATTGAATGATACTTTAGCTGCTGCACTTACCGTAATATTCAGTATTAAGCATATTTCTTGCTTTTTAAATTTCTTGTTTATTAGAAAATGATATATTTTCAGAAAGAAATTCCCCTCATTGGGAAAACATCTTTTTAAGCAAATTAATTAAAAGGGATCTAAGCGAAATTAATGTATGTTTGTTTGAGTCAATAAAATGTTTCATATATTCACGTTGTAATAATTTCATAAGTTTTTCGTCTTCATTTTCATTGTAAAAGAATCATTAAAATAATAATAAAATCACCTTTAAAAAAAGTATACCTTGAGTTTTATGTGTAAATA
>BMAO01030584.1:0-124117 GCA_019973975.1 Trichonephila clavata | reverse complement strand
AACATTTTTAAAAGCTTTTATTTAACTTACAATGTATGTATGTATGTATGTTATGTATGTATGTATGTATGTATTTGTTCGGGTGGAATCTTGCAACTCAATTTGAAGCTGATATCTTCCTCCTTTGAGCTGAAATTTTGTATACACGTTTAGTTTGGATGACAATGCATGTTTTGACCATTTATATTCCGATATTGCAATTAATTAAAAGTTATTAATTAAAAACGTTAAACTAGTTTTGGGCGCCAACTTGGATATATCTGCATTGTTGTAATAATTTTATTGTTACAACAATGACAAAAGTTGGCGTCGAAAATCGGTTTTCAGCCAAACTGGAATTTCATAACGTTGCGCTATTGACAGTATTAATTAACTTTGTCTAAAAAATAATTACATTTCTACAACGTAAAAACAATCTAATTTCTACAACGTATGCAATTTTTTTACAAATTTCTGTCTATTTCCTTGGATTTAAATTCAAAACAAAAAAGTAGAGCTATTTTTCAAGTAGATTGGTACATTGTATACCTTTCTCAACGCTGCCAAGTTAAACTGAGAGGGAGTATTGAAGAAATTCTTTAAATAATTTATCTAACTTTAATCTATGAAACTCAGACAAAAAATAATTACAGAATCGGAAAGATCATTTTTTTAATGTATCTTACCCATCGAAAAGGAATCCGCTAGGAAAACAATAAGAGAAAAATATTATATAAAAATGCAATATATTTTCGATTAAAAAAAATAATTTTACAATAAAATGAAGTAATTTTTTAAAGAAATTTTCTAATTTTAAGCCTACGAGTAATTTAAATATACCTCATTTTATCACCAGTAATCTAAACACACACTACGACATGTGTCCTTAAATTTAATTACAAGTAGAATCTGTTAATTTTATTTGAATTTAATTATTGATTTTTTCAAAATCAAGTTTCTAAAGATGTTCTGAGCAATTAAAAAAAAATAGATTCTTACGTAGAAGATATTCAATGTCCAGCAAAAAATTATCATTATTTGTTAAAACTTTCTTTTTTGATTACAAAATGCGTTTTTAGTCTTAAGCATTTTATTGATTAATACAAATATTTAAATGCCTTTTGAAGTTTTTAATAAACAATTAAAATTTTCTTCTAATATGTTAGAGAAATACATCCCTTATCTTCAAAATATTTCAAATAAATAATATATTCTTTAAGTTTTTCAAAAATAGTCAAAATTTTAATTAAACATTTAATAACTTTGTCATTTATGAAGATAATCTCACTACACCTTTTTTTTCGTGTGTAGAACAATGTTAGCCAAAATCTGCATGAAGATTGAAAAAATTGCTTAAAAATTACGGATTTAAAAAAATTGTGTTTTTAGTCTAATACCATTTTGCGAGAATTAATTCAGTTAAACCAGGGATGGCGAACCAGCATTCAATGAGTTGAACAGGCTGAGAAACCTGTCCAGCGATAACTAAAAAGTAAAAAATAAATTAAATGTAAAAAAACTTTTTTAAGAACAAGCTTTTATTTAAACGCGCTAAAAAGAATAAAATAAACTTTTCCTTTAAAACTTTTTTGACTATCAACTTATAACGTCATTACACAATTTATATGATATAAAAGCTTGTCGCAATATTTAAGTACTCATATTTACTTAGTTTGAATTTTTAAAAACCAAAATCAATCAGGTCAAGTTATTTATTTTACTTGTTTATCTACACAGGTAAATCTCGCGACAAGCTTTTATATCATATAAATTGTGTAATGACGTTATAAGTTGATAGTCAAAAAAGTTTTAAAGGAAAAGTTTATTTTATTCTTTTTAGCGCGTTTAAATAAAAGCTTGTTCTTAAAAAAGTTTTTTTACATTTAATTTATTAAAAGTACAATGTGAAACTGCGATAGCAAAATAGTCCTAGCGATGGTAGTAAACAAACGGCAGCGTAATCACGTGACACAGTTTTCACGTGATCGTGACGTCACATGAATTTAGTCCATTGAGTGCTTTAAAATGCATTTGATTAACGATTGAAAATTTGACTAAGATAAATATAGAGAGTGTGAGCTAATAGTAGGAATTGAATTAAACATTTTCATCTAGAGTTAGTTTGCGTTGTTATAGTCAGTAGAAGACTTAGTCTGCGTACTGTCAGCCAAACTTGAATTTTCCGTACATGATTACTAACTGCAAAAATCTTCAGGTGGTCACCCCAAAATGTCTTAGCAGTCTACCGGTTGATCGCGATCAACGTAATGCCCACTCCGGTTTTAGAGTCCTCACCGGACATGATTACCTGCAGGCCCATCTGTTTGAGATCGGCCTGGCTGATTTACCGCTCTGCAATTCCGTGCCAATGAGCATCTATTCCAGTGATTCCCAAAGCGGTCTAAACAGACCCTCAGGGATCAGGTCGTCATAGATCCCTAGATCCATGTCAGCAAAAAAATAATTTGGGGGTTCGTTGAGGTGTAAGGGCGGGGGGAGTCTATGATAGTGTATCTCATAAAACTAGAACATGACTTTAATTTTAAAAGAAAATTTAATCAAGTGGAAACCAAATTTTACCCGTTTAACAGATTTATTTACTAAATTTAATGAGCTTAGTTTGTACTTACAAAGGGACAGCATGAATTGTATTAAAACCAGAACTATTTCAGCATTTCTGTAGAGGTCAGCTAAGAGATCCCGAATTACATCAATTGGACACAGACAGTCTGTGAGGACGTATTAACCTACGTCCAACAGTTAAATGCCTTTAATTCAGATTTTGAAACCAAGTGTGAGAATGCTTTGACTATGGTAATACCACAATCGGCAATGGGTTCATATGGTCTCATTGAAGAAAAAATGTCGCATTACAATAGGAACTGATCGTAATGACCTCTAACGAAGATCTAAAAGTTTAGAAACGGATGTCAGGAATTTTGGCTTTAAAAAGTGAAACTTGTTATTTGTCCCGAACTATAGAATATCGTGAGGAAATTTTAAATCGCTCTTCCTAGTGCGAACGAGTTTCAGCGCGATTGCCTATCTCCAAAACCATAAAATAAATAAATAAAAAAAACCTGGACATGAGACAAAAAAGTTTGGGAACTTATGATCTATTCGATTGCCTCTCTCTACTTCATGTTCTCTCGCAAGACAATTGTGGAATTCCTCCTGCTAGCGCAACATCTGCTTTATACTGGACTGCAAGACGCCTTATGTCCAAAAAGACTTTGGCGGGTGTAATTTTTTTTATTTTTAAAAAAGGTTTCTATTCGGAAAATTTTTGGGGTGTACATTCAGCAGAAACGGTTATTCTCTTTTCTATCACGAATTTTTTGTACCAGAGAATGAGCAGAAGTGTGAAAAAATGTCTCTCGGTCATTACTCTACTCTAACGATAAAACTTTTAAGGGGTATTTTTTTTTTTAAAAATAAGGCAGTAATTTGATTATTTTCAATGGCTAGCAAAAGTTATTGTGACATACCTAATATTCTAAATCAAGGGCAGATTATTTTCAGGGGAATAAATCATTGATCAGTTTGATGAAAGCTTTGTCAGCTTGAAATTTAACAATATTAATATCTGGATTAAACCGTCAGGAGCATTAAATCTACAAAAGTACTGTGATATATAAATATTTCAGTTAGTAAATGAAAACTCACAAACTTATTGCAAAAATTAAAATTTCACATGATATAATCTGAGTATACTTAGAAAATCTTGCTTTGAAATTAATAAATTGACACATGCACTTTACTCTTTAAAAGTTTGAGCCACAAATTCATGAATTTTCAATTATATATCTTCACTTAGATAACTAAAAAAAAATAATACAAAACAAACACTAAATTTCAAAAATTTGATTATGTATTTGAAATGTACTTAACTTCTTATTGTTAAAATTTTTTAAACTTTTCTTTTGATTTCAGAAAAAGAGAAAACTCAGTAATGGAAGAAAAAAATATTGAGTAAATTATACATTTCCCCACACAAACCCTTTTGTTTTAAATGTATAACTAACAAAAATATAAAATTAGATAATTTATACAAGATTCATTTAAGAAATAAATAATTTGAGCAGAAAAATTAGAACTAGCACAATTTATGATTTATTTAAAAATTAGACAGGCCAATATAAACTTTAGCACAAATAATTTATCTAATTTCAAAAATCTGTGAAAAGTACCACTTTAATAGAATTTAGGAACAAAGATTATGTGAGTTATTATAAGACTTCTTTTGAAAAAATTATGCTTTTATGATAACAGTATATTTTTCTGAAAATTTTCACATAATGTATGAAAATTTTGAAGCCTAAATGGATTCAGCTCAAGCCAAGTTTTGATTTCTCATACAGTAGCTGTGAGTGGAATTACACTCACTGTGACATCACTATTCTTACATCTTTACTACAAAGTCATCTACTGTATTTTTATTAGAATCAACTAAACTGTACAAATGGGAGATTATTTGATCTAACAAAAACAATGTACTTGATTTTACTAAGTATTTTTCATAAGAAAAGAACGGAAAATCTATCTTAATTAGTAATTTTTGCATTGAATTAAAATGTTCTCATTAAAAGTTACTGTAATATTTATATGTGTTACATGAATTTGATATTTCATCCCCATATTACTTAAGATATGGAAATTTTAGCTTTACAAATGGGAGAGGTGTGTAAAATTTAAGGTGTTACATTTTAAAATTTTACACATAGCATAAAAATACAAGTAAATATTTGAAGAAATTAAAGAGCATAAGAAAAAATTTACACATTTTATTTTTTTAACAAAATATTTTACAAATATCACAAAAATAGTTACCACACAATAATGTACAATTTACAGTCTAATATAATTTACAATCTAATATAATTTATGTGTAATAAACACGTTACAACAAACTAATATATGTAAATCCAGCCTAACACGATTTAAAATTAATTTTCAAACATAATAATTCATACAAACACAATATTTTAGTCATTTTATTATAACATTTATTTTACAGAAAAGTAGCTTTGCATATTGCCCCAACAATGAGTTCAATATATATATGTGAACATTGTATTTCCCAACTTTATTCTCTATGCATTGTGTGTGATATTTGACAATTATCGTCAAGTAAATAAAAAATGCATGAAAAAATTCTATCATTCAAAAAGAGAAACACTGCATTTACTTTGAGCAAAAGCAAAATAAAAACAATTAAAAAAACAGGTTTACATAAAATATTAGTAAAAAATTACTTGGATATAATTAAGTAATCATTATGTTTGACTGAAACAAGCATAATTGATGTTTCAGCAGGAGCTGTAATTAATGGTTGTTCTTTCGAGCCAGATTTAATTTGCTATTTGCAAACAAGCAATCTAGTAAGCTGAGTCAAAAAAAGAATTCTAACCATGGCCAGTTCATTGGCACTTTTTATTTTACTTTTATCTCACAGGAGAGGAGCTACAATGTCTTCTTCTTAGGAAGGAAGACCTTTGTTGTCTGTCCCCCCTTAGGATGAGATTTAAAAAGGTGGTTTTTTAGCAATTACATTAACAGATATATGTATCCCCAGGTGCATTCAATATTGTTGGAATGCCAACAGTGAATGCCGTCATGACAGCCTAGTCAAAATGGCACATTAATTTTGACACACAAGCAATGGTATTTACATTAGTCACAAGTTTGAGTAAAATACCCAATTTAAACTTTGCTAATTTGTAATTATAGTCAATCCCTAGTGATATGATGGGATGTGCTTCCCTGTAGTAAATTCCAGAGAGAGGTTCTCACTATAGCAGCAATTGATGGTTGTCTATTTAGAGCAGAATGGAAATGACATTTTTGGGTTTACCTACTTTAACAAATTAAACCAGAAAATATTACCCATCAGGGGGTCATGAGGAGGACCTTTTTATTCCAATTTTGCTATTTTTGACTCATTGAAGAAAAGTGATTACAATGAGTTTTTAAGGCAAATACGTAATTGAAAAACAAACAAATTACACATCATTTGGATTTTGAGTGGCATAATTTACTTTATTCCTTTTCAGTCATAAGTTTGTATTTCATAACAGATGAAAATTATAAAATTAAAATTGCAACCATTTAACATTTCATTACTTTTTTACAATGCTTACTATTTTTTAAAATTTGTATCAAGGATATAAAGTGACTTCAGAGAAACTAATTCATTGAGTCTAAACAATGTCAGAAGAAAAAAACAGAAATTTTTACTATTCAGTCAATGAAAAAAATGAACCATGCTAGCAATATCCAGGGGGGAAAACACATAAAAGTTGTTTTACATTACAAGGATTGTTTTACATATTCAAATCAATGGTGCTTCTATAATCTTTCCTAAACACATTTTCAACATTACAACATTTGCATATCAATTCATTCTCAAATACTATGCTTCAATCACAATCCATATGAAATCAGATTCACATATGGCTATCTAATACAGAAAATCATGTAAAAAATACTTTACAAAAATCAAATTTCTAAGAAAAGTTAAAAATGGAAAATGATAAAAGAGAAATAATTTGGGTCCTGAAAAGTAAAACACATACCTAAACAATTTTAAAAAATGATACAAATGAAGAAAATATCTGGCAAATGAAGAGAAAGAAGGTTTTTAAAATAAGAACTGGTCACTTTAGAGATAATTTATGAAGAAAAACAGTTGCACAATTTCATTACACAATCAGATGAGGACAATGTACATTCTTTTTAAACATATATATTGAAATTTGTTCATAGCTGAGACCATTTTTCAAAATACATTTGAAATTTTATAAACAGACCAGGGAGCTTAATAACACACATGACAAATTTTTCTTCATTGATATAACCTTAATAAAAATTTATTTTCAGATACGATACCAGAGATATTTTTGCAACATATACCGTGAAAGACAATACATTAAAGTATATTGGCCTTCTATTATAATAATTGTGTAAGAATTTTTTATTTAAAAATGGAGAAATTTAAATATAAGTTGACAACCTCAGTATTATTTTCAAAGACATTAAATGCTAATAATTACCACATTTCTTAAATACATTTGATACAGGCTTTTGTAAAACACTTCAGAAAAATGTTTGACTAGAATCAGCAAATAAATATGGTTTTGTCTGCTGAATGATCCATACAAAGTAGTAGATGACAACTTCAGGCTTAGGACAGAAAAGGAGCATATATATACATATATGTATAAATTTCTAAAAAATTACTGTTACAAATATTTCTCAAGCTTCACAAACAGTTTAAAATATGCACAATTAGACATTTTTAAGTACACATAACACCTTTTTAAACTTTAACAAATATTAATTTAATGAAAAACCACACATATCAAAAACACTGCCTTATAAAAAGGATTTTATTTTGCAAAGAAAACAATTTTGGGGAAGTGCATAAGAAGGTTTCACATTTCACCGTATGTAGAATATCCATCATACTGAAGATTCTTGCATATGAAACTGAACATTCTTGAGATAGATTTGATCATTTCCAAACATGAGGGGGGGGGGGATAAGATATGAAATGATATTAAAAAATTATATTAAACTTATTTCCAATAGAAAAGTTGTATAATACTACAATGTACAGAGGCAAGTTCTCTTGGAGTAAATTACACAATGCCTATACATTAGCTAAGAGTTCAGGGCACTCTATTTTTCCCATACAAGTCCATTATGGAAGTGTCATCATTCAACTCCAGAAACTGCGCATAAATGTCTCTGGTACATTCACCTTTTAAATTGAACAAAAATTTGTAATAGCTTCCATCTGCACAGATTGCTTGAAGGATAAAAAAGAAAAGTGAAACTATATAACAAAGCATAACAGTTGACAAAATGAAATATACTGTATCTAATATTTATTATGCAGCTTAAACTTATAAGAGTTATTACTAAAGATAAAATTCACAGTATTCAAAATAAATTTAGAACAAATGAGTTAAATTTTTCTAATGTGTGTGTCTCCTCTCTTTAATTTGGATATATTTATCAAATTTGCATTGAATTAAATTAAGATAAATTTTTGTTTTGGAGTGTCCCACACATGCTTATATGCAACTCAGAACTCGATTTGTGAATGTTATGAATGCTAAGACAGTGAAATATTATATATATATATATATATATGTAATGATTCCCACTAATAAAATCCTTTTAAATATATTTTAATTGCCAATGGTCCATCCCTTCAGGACCAACGTTTTAGTAATAAGTTAACCCGCCTCCTAACGGCAGTATTTTAAATTACATCTAGCTACCCACTCAGATCATGTGATTTGAGAAGCCTATAAATATCGAGATTCCTTGGAGACCAACTTCCTCTTTCGCTTCTGTATTTTGTCTGTGTAAACATGTAGCCGGCTGCAGTGTGTTTGTGTGTGCTTATATTGTGTTGTCCCTGTAATGTTTTATGTGTTTAGGATGTGGAATAAATAGTTTTAATTAATCACCGGAATGCCTCATCAATCCCAGCCAAAGAAACCATCAACAATAGCGATCATATTATTAAGAATACATTTCAGCGGCCACATCTATTATATATATATATAGAATCTTCATACATCAAAAATGGTGTAGATAACTTTAAAACAACTCTTACTGTAGTCTAATGAAAACTTTTCAAAAACCTTGTTTGAAAAGGTTTCTAACACATAATTCTTTTTTGTATTGCTTTAAACATTTTTTTAATCTTTAGAACAAATTTTTACATTTAAAAAAGCTTTTGTAAACTTGGTAAAGGTAAAACTATTTTTTGGACATTTTTTATTTAAATAATGTTAAAGAATAAAATAAATGTTACAAATCAGTTTATATGAATATACAAAAATTTAAAAACTAAAATCACTAACTCAAATTAAATTATTTTAAAAAATATGCACAAAAATTATCAATTAATGTTTAGCCAGTCTTTTGCAAGAAATTAAATTGAATTTTAAGTATTATGTACAAGCTAAAAATATTGCCATAGGTGAAATCCAAACAGGTATAGTTATTCCATAAAAATCCACATTTAACAATTTCTATTTATCTGTACCTGGTTAACCCCCCCCCCCCAAGTTTTAAACATTAACTTTATATGAGGATAAGTAAATATTAACATCCCACTGTTCAGCTATATGAGGGCTTTTTGGTGACAGACCTTTTAATTTTGAACCATGGTCAAGTGACGAGGACGACACCTGAGCTGGTACCCCCTCTCCTAACTACCACACTACATCAACGGGAGGACGCTTGAGCTCTTGATAGATTTAATGTGCATTGCTCCCTTACACGGAGGGTCTTTAGTGGTACTGGGCTCGAACTCATGACATGCCAGCCACGATCTGATACCTTGACCACTAGGCTACTGCGGCCTTTATATAAGGGGGACTGAAATTTACAGGATATATGTATGTATATAAATACACAATGGAAAACTCACCAATCACTGAATTGGGTTCAGTTCCAAAAGCACAAATACAGTGAGAACCTCCAGGCACTTGGAAGCGAGAAAAGCTCCACACAGAACTAAAATACTTGGAAGAAACGTTGCTGACGCTAAACTGAGAAAATAAAGATATTTAATTTAGCAATACTTTATAGCTAACTCACACATAAATGTCGATGATGTAGATAAAATAAACATAAATATTCAATTGCAGGATCAAAGATGCTTGTAGGATCTGTGTTAAACTCAAGATCTATCACATTAGCTTTTACCAACTGAAATTGTGATTTATCTGATCAAGTAATGTTTTTCCAGTCATCTAGGGTTGAATTGATGTTGCTAGAAGCCATATGGTAAGTAAAGGCACTCAAATTGATCGACTGTTTTCAACACAAAATTTTGCTGTACTATGCTATAAGAAACATCTGTGGTATGATTCACATTGATCGTTATTTGATAACAGTGTGGTTTGTCAGGGAATGCTGACGACTACTACAATCTCTGTCATTAAGTAGACATGGTCAGCCAGTTTGTTGTCCATGGTAAGAAATGCATGAAATTATATATTTTCAGTGCACTTTTAACACTGTGTATCAGGTGATGTCAAATTCCTTAAGTATTTCTAAAATAGAATGCTCTATGTATCTAACTGGGATTCAGTATTTAAAATCAATTACCTCCTGTTGTACACTCATAATCACAACAACAACAAAAATTCACATGAATTACTTAAGTAAAAATGAAAGTTCTGACAGTACATTGCGTATTTATACATTTTTAACAAGATACCATTGGCATCTGAATATGTGGATACTACTATTGCATGAACTTTTGGCTATTCAGTGTACAAATGCACATTTTAGGCAAAATATTACCACTTTTATCCAAAATGGAATCAACTAGAAATGTTAGTTTCACTAGTAATTAAATGAAAACAGCTAATTTTGATGGAAACTTTAATGGAATGCATAAAGAGCATTTTGAATTCACCCCCCATGGACATTGGAATATATAAATCAATCATTTGAGTTTCTAATAGTTAAGAATATACTTTAATTAAAGTAGAGAAAAATTTAAGTTGATGAAAGGACAACCTATTCAATAGTACTTATTCAAAAAGTTATATTAATTTAGCAAACAAATCCTTATAAGCACATCTTAAGGTTGCCAAAGTAAAAGATGTATGAATAACAAAGTTTATTTGTGGACTTTTTAAAAGAATATAAATTAGGGTTGCTTATTTTTTTTGTAGGAAAAATTTAATGAGAATAAGTTTAATTCAATAAGTATTTCCTTACCTGGATTGCTTGTTTCTTTTACTGTCTTCCAGAGCAAAAATATGAACTGTCCCATGATCACTTGATACACAGATGAGAGATGAATCAAAGTTGAAATTGATACTAATGGAAACAAAATTATTTTTAAATGAATCATTACAGGTGCATTTCAGTAAAATATGAATTTTACACAAGGAAGCACAATACAATAGTTATATCGCAAATTGGCTAAAAAACTGCTTTCAGTAAATAAGAGGTATGTGAAAATCTTTTAATTCATGTGGTTGAAGTTACATCGTCATTTTAGTATCACTTTATTAATTGTAAAAGGGCAAAAAATGTATGGCCTTTATTAGACAAGATTTCCAACAATGCAACACATTTTTTGTAAATTTTGTATCAGTTAAGTAATAAATCAAATAAGGCATTACTAATACATTAGGCAAAAGTACTCAAATTATTTACACATTTAAAAACTGATAATGTATCTCAAGCATAAAATTAGAAATTTAGATAGTTAATGCTTTGCAAAAAATATCTTATTGGATATATTTTTCCTGAAAATCTTTTACATAAAATTCATATTACAAAGCAATTGGGAAAGGACAAACCTACTAGATATATAAGCACACGTTGATTGCTTATTAACCGTCACCTTATGACGCAACAAGAAAGCTACGGGTAACGAACCTTGAACTATGGTCAAATGATGAGGATGACACCTGAGCTGGCCCCTGACTCTCCAAGCCCTGCCGAATTTAGAACTTTGACTCTTGACAGATTTAATGTGTATCAGTTCTTCTACATGAAGAGTTTTTCAGTGGCATCAAGACTCGACAAAAGCAATGCAAGCCACATGTTTACAACCAGGACCACTCAGCTATTGCGACTACCATATAAGCACATAACAGATTTAAAAAACTGGCTGAAATAAGTATAAAATAAATCATATTTGACAACTTTTTTTAGAAAAAATATAAACTCTTGATCATTTATTGGAAATATTATTAGACTTTAAATTTAGTTTTATAGCAATCATAGAAATTTTTTGAAGAATTTCAATGTTGTAGCATGTAATTTTATTTTAAAAAAAATAATTAAATGTAATTAACATTTAAAGATGGTCTACTCCAAATATTCATGAATTTTTTAGTGATTTGTATTTCAAGCATATTCAAATTTTTAAAAAATTAACTATCCAAACAAACTAATAACTTACCAATATATATTTGCTTGATTTGCACCTCTTCTTAGTTCATTTAACAGAGCACCAGAGGTTGTATCAAATATTCTAATTAAAGTACCCTATGAATATAAAAGGAATAACTTAGGAAAAAATAAAATGTGACTTTCCTTTTATTACATAACAATTTTTTTACTTGTTTTACCATACAAGAACTCAGATTTTACTACTACATACTGCTTTGCAGAAAAAAATGAATACTACAAAAATGAAAATGAAATTAGGACATGAAGGCTATTACTAATGCTATTAGTAGTATATCATCTAAATAAAACCTTTAATGATTTATCTCAGAAGCATGACTCCACATTAATGTGTACAGTTTTCAAAAAAATTTGAAATTACAATCTAAACTGAAAGAACAATTTTGCAACTCAATATTACCACTACTCCAATGATAACTTTAGAAATGGGTATTTTTACGGAACCTGTCACAAAAAATGAATTACAAAAATGTGACATAGTTTAACATTTTCTATTTAAATTTCTCACATAAAGAATAAACAATACCAACTTTTTAAAAATAAAATTCATTTTAAGTTTTTCTTCATCCCTTTATTAGTATATACTAAAAACAAATAAACATTGATACTAAGAAGATTTTAGTAGTTATTAACAGAAAATCAAATTTTATACTTCACATATGTTTATTAAAAATCCTGAGAAAAAGAGGGGTAAAATACCTTTGAGAGAATGAAAATTAGTAAAAAGTCAATCTTTTTTCCACAAAATTTCTATATTCCCTTTAGAATCAATTTTTCTTTTAGATAACAGATATAATATATACACAAGGGTATTTTTTTAAAATTTCACCTTTTCTGAAGCTGTAGCAATTTTCGTGCCAACTAAGTTGAGTGCAATGCAGCTGAGGGATGCTTCATGGGCTGAAATATCCAGAGGGGCTTTTTCTGTATTGGCTAAATCTACAATGTGCACATGTCCAGTTTTACATCCTGGAAATGCCAATAGGGAATTGTTGCTGTTTGGACACAAAACACACAAACCTGTGGAAGTAAAAGATTTTTATTGCAAAATATGTACATAACAGTTCAAAGTTCATAATAAATTTAATAGCAATTAGTAATTTTTAAAACCAAATTTTACAAGTCTATTATTAAAAATAAAAGAATATTTTTCAGTTTATTGATAAATATTTCAGTAATCAACAATACCAATTAAAAATTTTTAAAAAAAACTGCAATTGTTTAAATTGTTGAAAATTTTCTGCTTAAATTTTTAATATTACTCAATAAAAATCAAACTATTTCTTAACCCCTCAAGTGCTCTACACATATGTCTCACTGAGCCAGGCTCTCCCAGACATTATATATATCTTTCCAATGTACGATCTTTTCTTTGTGTTGCTATCAGTAAAATTATTCCAAAGGCTTTAAAATGCAATAAAATAAATTTGAGAGTGTTTGCAAAGGATTTATTTATTTCAGAGAAGGATTAATTTATTTCTTCATTTTCCTTTCTCCCAAATACACTGCATAAATGCACTTATGTGAAAAACTGAGGCCCTGGGAGGCAATCGCGTAACATTTAATTGGCAGTTACTTAGTACAATACTTAGTATATAAAAGCAATTTTATGAGAAAAATACATTTTTCTTTAATAATATTTATGATAAATAAAATAAAATCAATGTCCATAAGGACTCTTAACAACAAATTGCAGAATTTTACATAATTTAATTTATTACATTCCTTAAAATTGTATTTAGAACAATAATACAATTGTCACAAATCCCAATTATTTTTTAAAAAATCGTCTACCAGTTCATGTATTTTACATAAATATGAAAAGTTACCTGTAAGTTTTGAAGCATAATCATTAAAATCAAACACTGAATAAACTAAAAATATTTTTGAAATTAATAAATTATAAATTACAGAAAAATATATAACCTTTTGGATTGGAGCATGTTTCAAAGATATGCAATAGTTGTGCATTTTGAGTAAAAGTATACACCTTGATCATAGTTTCAAGAACAACAACTATTCTGTAAAAGATGCAACAAAGATGACATAAAATTTATTGATAATTTTAAATTAAAGTATTTATATAAAAAGAAATAACTCAATGCTTTGACAAAACATTAGCGAAAAATAGATTGTTACCTATCTCTTCTCAGTTTAACAGCTTTGACATCTGAAGTGAAATCCAATTCAATAACATGTTTTTCTTGTGAGTCATCCCATACCATAACTGGAAAACAAAAATATAGCTATAAATCAAACAATGTGTTGTATAAGAAAAAAATTTGAACTTTATACAAACCAGATGTACATAAAAAGGTTTTTAAAACAATTTTCTATTAAAAAAAATAAGATAAAACATTTAAATAATTTGTTTTAAAAAGAAAAATATATTCAGCCTTTTATTTTAGAAGTTAAAAGCTTCTATCAGTTACATTAACAGTTAAATTACAAACAGAATCTAAATTTTAATTCATACTCTTATCAATTTATTCAAACACAAAATTCTTTTTCACTGAGGAAAGTTATTTAATCCTATAACAGGAATCAATTTTTGATATTTTTCTCCTTTCAGTTTATCTTTTACGTATTACACTTTTTTTCGACAACTATCAAAAGGTTAAAAAACAATGGTAAATTTCAGATGGCATAATACCAAGCAAGAGTCAAATTCACAATCTTCAATGAATATTTTTACATCCCAGTCAATACAGCTAATGACCAATAAAATTTTTTAAAAAATTCAATAATTGTTTAGCTTAATTGTAACTGTTGTAAATTATGGACCGGGTGTTTCTGAGTGGGTGGAGTGTGGTTGACCCCACCCTCAGACCCCACGTGGTCTATCTCGATAGAAACCATATGTAATGGATTCTGTCTCAGTCGAATCTTGAACTTGGCTTCAGCATAACTACATGTGCTGTTGTTTTCTTGTATTTCTTGGCTTCGGCGTTCCAGGTGCCATTGTTTACTAGGATTTTTATCTTGAATATTAGAATTCTCTTTAGTTTCACTCTAATTAATGTAATGATTTAATTTGTTAAAGATTGTTAAGTTTATTGTTGAAAGTTATTGTTACCAATAAATCCAGGAAAAGACAATTGTAGAACTCCAGAATATTATTATTATTATGTTATAACACCACAAACACATCAGTATATTCACCACAGTAACCATTTGTTACACTTGATATAATTCATAAATAAATGACTAACTACTAATGTTTCATTATTTTTTTCACATTCATTTCAAAATAAATCAATGCTTTAATGTTTTAATAGGTTTCATATAAACACAAAACCGTATTTATTCCCCACATGAGAATCTCAAAGTTTTAAATTTTTGATTGCATTTTTAATATAGGACCTGGCATAAAAACCGGATACATCTAAATCCACTAAATTTAGATGAACTCCATAGCACAATTAATAAATTTAACTAATAAAAGAAACTTAATCTTATATAAAGAATCAATACTACATGAAAAAGCTAACTGTTAGATAAAAAGAGTGATGATAGGCACAATCTTTTGTGGTCCTTTTATAGTTGATCGGTAGAGCTTTTCATCTGATAGAAGGGCAGTGCAAATAGATAATAATGATGAATGTATCGATTGCCACATATTACAGCATTATTACAATGTTGCCTGTTAATCCTCAATAGGGCAAAAAAGAAAGTTGGGCTCTCCTGGTTCCATCCCAGCACAAACCTCTTTACAAATTCCTTAATATCTTAATTTCTCATTATTTTTCAAGAAATTTCTGTATGTACTTATCTAAAAAAACTCTGATAATCTACACAATGAATCACATGCTTTGTGGCCAATACAGACTACTTTTATCAAGATAAATATTTCAAAAAATACATAGGTGAAAGTGTTGAAGCAAAATCTTTGTTAAAAATTAAAAATCTCTTGATCTATGAGGAAATGGTTAACTTTCAAACCTCCCCCTTTCATACATCACAGTAACAAAATAAAAAGTATTAATAATAAAATAAATGTACCTTTGTTGGGTGGATATCTAGGCTTTTTCCCACCACCTACCAAAGCTAAATAGTTGCACCTAAATAGCATTTCAACATATCCAATTCCACCATCTGAGAAATCTAGGGGAAGGAAACAAATCCACTATAATACAAATAATGTATGCACGGAACTCAATCAAAATTAGAAGAACAATTCGCCAATCCAAATAAAAGACTAGTATTAATTCAGATTTATAAAACAATATATATTTCAATTTTTTCATAACTTTATTTGAATTTACAGGTATTTTTTCACAAAATGTTGTAATTATTTGGAAGAATACTGCTGATTTTGCCTTCTATGATGAATTGCGCAATCTGACAAAAAATATAGCAAAAGGATTGTTTCTTTAAATATTATGTATTTACTAGAATACAATGTGAGGAAACAAAACAATGAAAATTCTTTTTTTGCTTTCTCAGCAACTTTAATTAGTATAAAAAGTACTTGTTAAAATATTAAAGAATAACACATTAAAGAACAAGATTGAATGATAAAAATTAATACTTGAAATAGTTAAAGAATTTCAAGAAATTGGCAAGATATATACAAGTATAATAGATATATGGGGAGAGAGAAATTAAGCATAATTTTGGGTGCAAAATACATTGAAAAAAGTAACAAAATCTCAAAATAAAAAATAATTACATTTTATTATGTTTTCTTAAAATTAAACAAAAATTTATTGAAAAATAATAAATTTCTAACATGATAATAAGGATTAAAATAAATAAAACCATTTCATTAATATGAAAAGGTCCATCATTTTAATACTAAAGAAATTGAAATGTTTGTTAAAAGACTTGCACAAAAATAAGAATAACATTTAAAAAAAAGCTTTCAATGAGAGTAATTAAATATAATTTGTTGCAATTTAGCTTATTGACCCCACAACCAAAACAAAAAGTACAAAAATGTTTACTTAATTTTCCAAATAATTACAATTTATAAGGAAATGCAAAAATACAAAATTTATGCCTTCAAATCACTATTTTTCAACATGTTTTAGAGTACAAATTTTTAATTTTTTAAAAAATATTATAGCTTTTACTATGATTATATTGTAATGGATTTACTTAGAATATTAATGGTGAATTACTAAAATGTGTCTGGATATGAAGAACTATTTTATCAGATTTTTTTTTTATTTATTACAGCCTAACAAAAAATATAAGTCAAGATAAAAAAAATAAGAAACATTTACTTAGAAAACACATATTTTATATACCTAGTTGTGCTATAAGTTCTGACACAATAATAAAGAAGTTACAATAAAAAACTTTGTAATGAAAATTAAAACTAAATCTTTTAAAAGTTTTTATTTGAGTTGAAATTTAACATTATGTTGAGTTTTAATTTAACATTGTGTCCTTTTTATTCAAACTGATCCCCTCTTGACCACTTGGGCTTTAAGTAGCCTTAGGCAATCATCTATAGTGACACACACTACCTCTATGAGAAATTCCATTGCTGTTTTCCTAAAAGAACATTTAAGCTGTGTTAATTGGGATGCCATTTTTGACACACCTTTGCCCCAATACAGGCTACAATTTATAGTCCAGTGTATGTAAATCCTGACAGCTGGAAAACCAAATCTTTGTGTTCTATAAGTTTGACACATTATCTTGCAAACACCATTGGGCCATCTTTGCCAAATGAGCAGAAGCTGGTGAAAAGTCCAATAGTTCATATAGAACAGTTTTGTATTCAGAGGTTTCACTATTGGTTCCAAAATTGTGTCTTGATAACCATTACTGTTTGTGTGGTCCTCTCTTTACTCTGTGGTACTTTATTCTGCTAAACCTTTACTTTTTTCTCATAAAAAATGAATCTCAGAGATGCCTTTATACCTGACACCTCACCAAACCATTACGGAAGCAGCATGAGCTCTCTGTGCACATTTTTCCTTCTCTTTAACTTTTTGAGCATTCCCTGCATTTACACAGTCATACTGGTGATTGAAAGATTCTTCAAGATCAAAAATTTTTTTGTCGGCAAGCAGAATTTGTCTGGGGCTGTTATGGGCATGCCAACATAACAATGCCTTTGTTCTAAGGTACCTCTGGCACTTCATTTTGCAAGAAAAATGGTCAGTTATTTTTTCATAACCTCTCAGTCTAAGGTCTTTGTTTACTACATGACAAATTATTTTCTTTTACATGTTCATCTGTTAAACAAGAATCTTCCTACAAAGAGTTTGACAAATTCTCTGCCTGAGTATTTTGAAGAGTTGGTGTTCACACCAAATGCATACAACCATTTTCCTAGTATTGTCAGGAATACTTTTTGCATCATAAAATCTCTTAATTGTTCAATAAATGAATAACCTTTCGACGTCCGTCTAAACATTTCTTCTTCAATGGCTCAACAGCCCTGGGTGGGCTCTGGCCTTCTCTAGAAGTTTTCTCCATGCATCTCTACTTTTGGCAACTATTTTCCAGTTTTTGACCTTTTTTAATATTTAAGCCTTTTTCAGCACAGCCAATCCATCTTAACAGGGGTTTGCCTCGAGGTCTATTTCCCATTGGCTTTGGCAGAAAGATTTTCTTATAGCAACGATCTTCATGCATTCTAGCCAGATGACCAACCCATTTAAGTCTCTGTAATTTGACAAATTTTACAATATCAGGTTGTTTGTAAATTTTGTAGAGTTCTAAGTTAGATCTTCTTCTCTGTGATCCATTCACTTGGATCCCACCAAGAATGCAGCGTAAGATCTTTCTCTTGAAAATTACCAAAGCTGCCTGATCACGTAAAGTCAATGGCCAAATCTCTAATGTATAAGTCATGACAGATCATCTAAATGTTTAAGAGCCTTAAAAAGAACTTAATGCTTAAGAGTCTTTACAGGCAATCTTTAAAATACCTTTTCCATTATCACAAATTTCAGTACACTAATTCTTTTCTCACAATGCCTATTAAGGCTGTTAAATTGCACGTAGTATTTAACAGATTGCATAAAAAAGAAAAATAGAATACAATTTAAAAACTGTCCAAAAGTCAATATTTTTAAAATTAAATTTTAAGTAAAACAAGTCAAAGCAGAGTACAAGAATTGTAAACATTTAATATTCCTTCATTTCTTAGGATTAAAAGCTATTAGTAAAAATCTTCTGAAGCTTTTTTTAATTACTTTAATCAAAAACACTAAATAAAATGTTAAATATTTATTATTTTTAGAACTTGATTAATATTCGGAAATATAGAGCTGAAACAGAATCTCATTAACAATCAATGTAATTCAAATATTGTGTTAAAACAGAAGTTCTTAAACTATGGTCTGTAGAGCCTCTCTAGGGGGTCAGTAGTCTCATGTAACATTGAGATTTCCCTCTTTTACAGACTGAAAGGTCTCATGGAAAAATTGAAAGATGTGCCACATTAGACTAGATCACTAAATTGTCCCTAATGAAAAAACTCTACTAGAACATGTATTTTGATCAAGAATATTTAGTTGGGGAGAGATGTTTAAAATTTTGGGGGGTCCACAACGTCTTGCTGTTACATAAAGGGGGCCCAGCGATTGGAAGTTTAAGAGCCACTGCATCAAAACATTAAGGAACAAATTATTTTTTCACCAAAATCTTTATCCAATATCAAATTGTCTTCATTGATGCTACCAGAGTGGGAATGTATTGCTTTTTTATACCTCTTAAGTCAAATTTTGGAAATACAGCATGTTGCTATATTTACACAAGTTCTTTATTTGAAAAAAAAAATTATTTTATTTACCTCATGCTTTATTAACACGGTTTGCAAATCATCTATAAAATCCAACATAATATCAAAGAATACTAATTTCTATCACCATAGTCATTTAAAAAAAACTATTAAGTACATTTGACTAACACCCCCTACCCCCGTCTCATGTATTTTTTACCAATGCATACATTTTATAAATACCAGCACAACTTCTATGATTTCCAGGCAAATTTCCAACAAAATCGTCCATCTGATTAATAACTAATTGCTGGCTCAACATGACTACATGGAAGGCTAGCATGACTAAATAGTAACAAGACATATATATTATATATTCTCTACTTTTAACTTATAATTATAATACATAATGATTGATAATATACTACTTCTCTTTACAGTACTAACAATATGAATGTTTTTAGAAATGTTTAAGGGGAAGTTATGAATCAAGAAGCTAGCCATACTCTTTCTTCCTTGCCATTTTCGAATGTTAGGTTCTTAGTACTATTTTCTAAGTAACACCAACTTTTTTTCCTAAAATGAAGTAACAGCAAGCCTGATTGTATTAAATGCATTTGTCGCTTGTAAATTTTTGTCCATGGAGAAACTGAAATATAAGTTCTAGCAAATTGTGACCAAATTAATGTGTTAATTTATGACAAATTTTAACAAACAGGGGGGGGGGATGTAAATATAGTATGGCTGGAGTATAGAATAGGATACCCCCTGAATTTGGCTATGTCTTATTAGAATTCATGGTGCAATAATGATTTCCTTCTGACAACTGTATATAGTAATCCAGATACAATGAATGAATATTTATTCTAATAACATCATGTGTTTTTTATACTTTATTGCTATTTACTATTTAAGATTGGCTGACATTTTTAAAAGGTTAGGGAATTTTTTTTAGATTAAACAGTTTATTGTTTGTTTGTTTTTCTACCTAGACTAAGACTTCAGGTTTGAGATTCTTTATGAATTTATATAACTCTTCTTCTTTTTCCAGATTTTCCCTTCAGTTACTTTTTCTTGAATAGCATAATATGAAGAGATGTATCATTGGAATGCAAGGGGAAAATATGAGTGATACAATGATGCACTGCTAAAGATTTGATTTAAATTATTATCAAATGGGAATTCAGTTCGTGAAAACGATAAGCATTTGATTGAAAAGAATTTAATTGAGGAATTTATTTTAAATACACTGAGAGGAATAACTTATCTTCATATTAGAAGGCATGCAAAAAGAATGGTTAAAGAAAATAAATTTGGTTTGACCCAGATTTTAATGAGAACAAATGCGTAAATTCGAAAAAACAATTGTGATTTCATTTGTTTTGAGATTGCCTCAGAAAGAAGTATCACGGTATAACTAAAACTCAATCACTTCATTTTCATTCAATTCTTTTCTAAATTTTTGAATCCATTTGTAAATGGAAGCACATGACTAGCAGTTTAATGAGTGATATTACACCTCTCAGGATAATCTCAAAAAACGTTTTTTTTTTCTTGGAAAATTTAGAATTTTAGCAGAAAGTATGTCTGTTTCTTTTAGATATGGTATGGGGGAGCATTACTCCTGTCTGTAGCAGACCTTAAGCTACACATATTCCCTGGGTAGTGCTAAATGTGTAATAATTTTTCAGCTGAAATAAGTTTTTCCTCTAATTTTGGAAGTATATACTGAATTTGTTTATTTTTGAACCATGAAGAGTGGTCGAGACTTTTTGTAAGTTCTGCAATGGAATGCAGGCAGGAAGGCTGACTCAAATTAAAAGAACTGAACTTTTAAAAATTCTAAATGATCACAAAGTCAATGTCTTTACAATCATGGAAGCAAACAAAAGGAAAGACAATATGGAAAGATTTTCCATTTGTTCTGGAGAAGGGAAGAAGAATAGCTAGTGGAATCCTGGTTGGTATCAGGAACACCATCACTTCTAATTTTAAGTTTTAAAACCTATGCATGAAAAAGATAAGATTGAAATCGTTAACCTGTACCGTTGGCGAATAAATGCCATTTTAAATTATTTACTTTTTACATAACCCGCTTAATAACACACCAAATCTTGATTTAATTGATATTCATAGAAAAGCTATTGTTATCAGTTATTTTAACACCTGTTCCCCAAAATGAAAAATATAGGGACAGAAACTAGGATTTCTGAAGGATTTCTTGAGTTCTGATTATTCAGAACTCGTATTTGATGAACAGGATCATCTGACTTTCTTACACTATAAAGGTGCATCCAAGAATCAAGATCTCTTGATGGTTTCAGCCGATATTGCAGAGGTTCCACAGTGTTGTTATGGAGGATAGCGATAATGGATACTAGGGTCTTTTTAACCCAATAGGTAATGTCTACAGTCTGTGTAGCGAAATCCCACAGAAATTTTGCAGAGCAAATTGGCCATTTTTTAGAGATTGTTTAGAGTGCAACTTAACTGAAACAAAGATGAATTTTTACCAACACCCTAAAAAAATTGTTGCAAATATTAACAATACTATTCTCCATGCAGCAAAAAAGTTTACACCTTGTGAAAAATTGAATGTTGTTTTTTGAACAACTTCACTGAATTGAAAAATAAGTGTGACAAGCTCAAAGTTAGAGCTCAGAAATCTATCACCCCCTGCCATGCTAGATTGGGAGATGCAGTACAGCGATACTGAAAAGAGAGATCAATGGGGCAGAATGTATTGCCCCTGAGAGCTTAAAATTTAAAATTAAATATAAAACAGAGACAATAAAAACAAATTTATTAATAGACTTTGTTCTAAGAGTAATGAAATGAGGGAAGAGCCGATGAAACTGACTGAGAAAATTTTACGTAATGATGATCAGGTTGCTGATGCTTTTGCCACACATTTTTCTTCGAAGCAATGAAATCTAGACATATGAAATAAAGAGATAGTTATTTCAAAAGATATAATGTTTTAAATAAGAACATAGATAGCTCTGCAGCTGATATTTGTAATAAGGATTTTACTGAGCTAGAATTGAAGTTGGCAATTTCCCAAATGAAACAGGGCAAATCCCCAGGCTGCAACTATATTTCTTCAAAGTTTATTCATCATACTGGAGTAAAAGCAAGAAACCTTTAAGGTTTTTAATAAAATTTGGAATACTATGGATGCTGTTCTATCTTTTAGGGAAAGGGCAATCATCATCCCTTTACTAACAAGAAATATATAATAAAAAAAATTTAAGTCAATTTCTACTTAGATCAACAACAAAAAAATTATTTTAATTACTTTTTATTAAATAGTTACAATAAATATAAATATGTATATACATATGACAGAATCACAACATTAAGTGGCAATTAATTTGTACTAATTATCATTAAAATACCGTATTGTCAGCCAAAACAATCGTGTATATAAAATTTCAGTTCCAACTGTTCAGCTTTGAAGTATGAGAAAAAAAATCTTTTAAAGATTTGACCCAAGTCACTAAAAATTAAGCCAATGTGGCTGTATCTGTAATTCTTTAAATAATTAATTTCAATCAATTTTAATTAATTATAATTAAATTATCGTATTGTTACCCAAAGCAATGGAGTATAGAATTTTTCAGCTTAAATGAGCACTTTAAAATGTGAGAAAAAACCTTTTCAAGTTTTGACACATTGCCAAAATGTTTGCTAAGTCGCCAAAAATGATGCCCATGTGGCTGTATTTGTAATTATTTGAATAATTAGTTTTAATCAATTAATTTTTATTAACTATAATTAAATTACTGTATTGTCATCCAAAATAATCATGAAAATAAAATTTCAGCTCAATTGAGTGCTTTAAAATGCATTTTACTAACGATTGAAAATTTGAACAAGATAAATACAGTAGTAGAACGTCGTTTATCCGAATGTTTATTATCTGGAGCATCAAATATCTGAGCCAGTTTTTTTTCCAACTACATGTACTGTATATGAATACGTTCTTGAACAGTTCAATGCTCAACAGTTGTTTCCCGTGAGGCCAAAAGTGATGGGAAAACCTAAGGTGAGGGATGTTTGATTTGGTAAACATCTGTATGGAATATTAGGTCAGTTTGTTTCCAAGTGAGGGAGTGTATACATGCTCTTTTGTTGAAATGCTATGGCTTCGAATTCAAAACGGAAGAGCAATGTCTTGAACATAGAGACAAAACATGAAATATTGAACTGTTTCGCGAAGGGAGAAAGTGAAGCAATGCAGACTGTGAATTTCAAATGCTAAATGATGGCGAGATTGTGACTTCAGTGCAAGAAGAATCCGATCCTATTGATGATGAAACAGATGAAGGCGAGCCAAACAACAATAACGAAAGTAGCAAGGGTCCACCAAATGCTGAAGTGTTTTCTGCATTAGAGACAACTATGGGGTGTGGTACGAACAACAGAGTGCTGCCCTAATCAACTACAGCTGTTCAAGAGAATCAGACTTTGCAGCAAAAAGGGAAGGTGTACAATGGTACAACAAAAAATAATTAGTTATTTTCCACAATAAAGGTAAAATTACGACATTTTGCACCTATTTTCCTCTTTCTTCAAGCACGTTTCCCACATGTGATGATTTTCAATACTCGTTTTGTGTCCGGTTTCCTATACTGCATGGATAGCATTCGGCTTTCGGTTATCCAAACAATCGCATATCTGAACAGTGTACGGTCCCAATTGATTTGGATAAACGACGTTCTACTGTATAGAGAGAAAGCAAGCTAATAGTAGGAATTGAAAAAGATAAACCAGCATCCGACTTTAATAGTTATAGTCCAATTTCCTTGACGTGTTTTGGCAACATTAATTGAAAGTCTTGTAATTGGGAGATAAAGATGGCATCTTGAAACCAAAGGGCATCTACACCCAGCACAGGCCAGTTTCAGGAAAAACCACTGTACTGAAGAACACATAACAAACTTCTCCCAAGGAATCAAAGATAATCTCAATAGAAGCAATGTTATCAGAGCTGTTTTTGTTGATTTCAAGGGAGCATATGCTACTATCTAGAAAACAAAGTTTTTTTACAGACTAGTTTTCAAGCATATTTTGGGTAACATGCTGCCATGGTTCAGTGACTTCCTTGGTTATCACCTCATTAAAGTTCATTATGGTGAAGTTCAGTCAAGGTCCCAAGTTCTGCAGACTGGTTTTCCTTGGGAAGCTGTGTTAAGTTATTTGTTGTTTGATGTATTTTTAGGTTATTTGATATGCTCCCTAATTGACGAGAACACTAGAGTACTTATGTATGCCGATGATCTTGCCCTGTGGACATCTAGCCAAAAGTACAAGGCTACAAAGAGATTTGAAAACACCTTAAACAATGCCATCTCCAGACTTCATTCATGGTATTTTGAACATGACATGATTGCTAACACAAAGAAAACAGTCTGTCAGACTTTCTCACTTCTGTGTCATCAAACTCTACAATTATATATAAATTATAATAATATTGCCCTCCCTAGTAGTGACATCACTATAAATTGACTTGAAATCCATATATAGATGATAATCAGCAAAAGATTGAGAGAGCTATGTTTTTGATTAAATGCTTCACAGGATTGTGCAACAACTTCCTTGCATACAACCTAGAAAAAGACTTATTAAATTGGCAATGACCTATTATTAGGCTACACTAGTTGCTACCCCCAAAGGTGTGATAAATAGATTAGAGAGGATACAAAATAATGTGCTATGCCCAGAGACACTTCACGATTCTTTGATGCCCTGGACCCTAATGCAAAAGTACGACGTACCTTGGATCATAAAAAGTAGATAGTACATAGCATGCATTGTCAAATACTCATTCAAATGGTAATTTGAAACAAATAAATGTTACAACATTTTCCCGTTGCACAGCTGAAAAGTTGGCTTCCTTTTGTGGATAGGATAACTGCGTTCCTATGCACCCTTAAGATATTGAGAGATTTTGTTTTTGATCATCGCCTGGCAACCTTTGACACCATGAGAGCCCCTACTTCGCCCATGAGCCTGATGGATCTCGAGGATAAAGAAACTGACCGCTACTGTCCTGAAACCCTGGAGAGAGCAGAGAGAAGTCTGTTGGTAACCTTTGAACAGGACAGATGTAATCTCCTCCCTCACAAACAGAACCTGGACTATAATGAACTAATCAACCTTTTTAATAACTTCAATGTATATACAGTAATTAATGGCTGTGACATAAATAAACCAATTATTTAAATTAATAAATATCACACTACCATTATTTTTCTTAAATGTCACAATCTGAACGACTCACAATCTCAAAAAAACCTAAGCAAAAATTGACTCGACAAATGGCCACATTTTGACTGAATGAGTTGAATGATTTATTGTTTATGGTACTTGGCCTAGACCGAGACAAGGACAATTGTTGTCAAATAACAATACAGTCTTACCTCTTTTGCCAGTTGACATGCAGTTTGAAATTTTCTGTTTTTCGTAGAATATGCACAGAAATAATATTTGACCATTAAAATTATCCAGATTATGTTCTTATTAAAATAAAGTCAAGAATGAAATGAGGCATCTATCGAGGGCGAGGCCCTGGGGCCAGTAGGCCTATGCCTTAAGACGTCTCTGGCTATGCCTAGTTTCAGGTGCTATTGATGCACTATTGTTATATAACAATGACACCTGTATGGAATTTGAGATAAAGAAATCTGACCTCAGGCTTTACCAAAAACTAAATCGTCAATTGCATTGTGCTTCATGAATAAATTCTGAGCTCTGACCCCAGAGATGGATTAAGGTATTTGGAGGCCCTTAGCAGTAAAAGGGTAAAATCCTAGCACAGCACACTGCTGTATTTGGTGACAAAAGTTTTTCTCCAAATGGTGCCAAGTAAGAAACCACGTTTTTCAAAACGGCATCAGATGTAAACAAGAGGGGGAAACGTGGTTTTCAAAATGGCGTCAAGAGACCAAAAACATCGAAAAAACGTGGTTTCTAAAACGGACAACACAGGAAACAAAAAATCAAAAGTAAGAAATTAAATGCAAATTTCGAGCATCCGTTCTATCAATCCTTCATTCACACAAAAAAAAATCATTACTTTCTTACCTTTTATTCAGAAAAAAATCCATCCGTCGTGTTTTTACGAAGAAAACGTGGTTTCTAAAACAGCTTCAACAAGAAAAACTGAAAAAGCATTGCTTTTAAAACACTACAGTGAGAAAAGAAATCCAATATGAGTGCCTTAGTACTAATGAACTAATGATCTCTATTTTTCTCTAAAACAATATTTTCATATTTCGGACATCCATACCTACCGAAATACTTTCAATTGTTTACTCATTCACAAAGCAAGCATTTTTTTTTATAATATCTTTCATTCAAAAGAAAAAATATCCATTCGTCGAGCTTCAAAAAAGAAAATGTGGTATCGATAATGGCTTCAAGAAGCAAACAGAAAAACTGCTGCTTCTAAGATGCAATAGTGAGAAAAAACATCATCCAAATTGAATTTATCAACGCATTTTCCTTTCTCTCCTAACTAATATTCTTTCAGCAGTTGTTTCATTTAAAAAAAAGAAAAAAATTCACTCATTCCTTCACTTTCAGCTTTACGGAAAAATCTTACGCGTCTCCAAGTTGGCCATCAGAAAGAAAAAAAATGACCGCTGACCAAAAAATCCAGTCCGAATAGGGTTACTATTCCCTAAATTTTGTAGAATTACCATATTATATCCTTTATCACCAAATTTTTTGGCACCAAAACATTTGTTGCCAAGAAGTGTGCCCTGCTAGGATCCACCCAAGTAAAAGGCTTGAGGCTCATAGGCTCAAGAGTCCAAAAACTGAAATAGTAAAAGGATTCACTGACCTTAAATTCTCAAAATAAAATATATTGCTAATAATAAAACTCAACAGCTAAAGAAAAATTTTAACTGTATTTACAAAAATTAAAAACCTTACTAAAGAGCTCACAATTTTGCTATACAACTTTACTTCTAAATTTCTCTTTGACAAATTAACTATTTTTGCTGTACCTATTTTCTCACAAACATCTTATTTTATATATAACATAACCATGTTGTTCAATCTGTCATCTCTCCCACAGTACTTCTTAAACAATTTTTAACATGTCTTAAAACTGAAAAAGATATCACCCAATGCATTCAATATCGGTAATGTTAAAATTATTTTCAAAAGTATCTTAGGATTTCTCTTGCAACTCGACATTTCTAGTAGGGTCTTCATTTTATCTTTGTTTTCTATTAAAAATATTATATGATCCAATTCATAATGTTAAAATTAAAAGATTCAATATTGTCTTTGTAAGTTTGCTTTAGTTTTTATGTAGCTATCTTCGTAATTTCAGGTAATACAGTCCGAGTTTTCTGTTTTAAGAATCTCCATTTCTTCGGGATAGTCCTGCTCTTGCCCTATTGCATATGACTTAAAATGGCTTTACTATGAAATTTTCCCTTCTTTAAAAAATTCATAACCAATTTCTTTACTTTCACCAAAAATAATTGCTGCCTGCGAGCTTGTCCAACTTTGTCTTCAAACAAGAGCCCTGATAAATCAGTTGCTTCTTGTTCAATTTTTCCAAATTCATTTCTGAAATTTTGGATATAATTTTCGAGAGATTGAAGTAGACTAGATCCTTTTAATAATGCACTCTCAACTTATTGCAATGATTTGCTAGTAGCATTAATTCTCTGAAGAATGGTATTTAAAATAATGGTCAATAGGGAAAATTTATATTTTTCCATCTGTTTCAAAAGGGAAGTTTCCTCCAGTATTTTAGTCCCCCCCCCTCTTCATTCATATCATGGATTTTAACCAGGGCCATTTTTATTAATCTATCTTGCTATTAAAGACTAAATTCAATTAGCTTGAAATAGTTTACATTGAACAAAACATATCTCTTTATCACATACTCATTATGTATAATTTATCTTCATTCATAAAATATGTACATTGATGGAAATAAAAATTCCCTCAGCAAGGAGTTGTGATATAGCAATGAAATCTGGTATAGACATGTTTATACATCTGATTCAAATTTCGCATTAGGTGCATTGGTGTGGCACTATTGTGCCATGTTGAGGATGTGAATCAAGTGCACGTTAAATATGTGCTATAAAGTTAATGAGTGTTATTTATCTTTGAGATTTAACTCAGTGAGTTGATGTTAGTCCAGAATGACTTTAAAAAGAAGAAACAATTATCAACAGCTTGATGAGTTTGAACAAAATAGTATAATAAAGGTAAAAAAAAGGTGGATTTTCTTTCCACAATATTACGGAAAGCCTTGGTAGGAATGTATGATTTTTGGCAGCAGTGATCCAGGGAAGGCACTACCTCAGGAAAACCATGGTCCAATCACGCACAGGTCACTGCTGACAGAAGATAGTCATATTCACCCCCATGGCTAGGTAACATTGTAATGCCTCTACAGCAGAAATTACACTTTTTTTCGGCACCAGAGTGACACAGTGAACTGTAACAAATCAAATTGTTTGAGAAATAACTCCCAGCCAGACACCCTGTAGCATTCCTACCATTAGCTCCAGTTTACTGACATCTGCAACTTCAGTGATATCATGCTAGAGATCCTTGGAAGAGCTGAGTGGCGATGTGTTGTGCTCTCTGACCAAAGCTGCTTCTGTTTTGGTGCCTAGTTCTAAGTTCCTGCAATTTCATTCTACTCTGCTTTGCTATTTTTTGTATATTGTATACCTCCTGACTGATCTCTCTATAGCATTAGGATAATGTCCAAAATGCTGCTGCATTTGAAATAAAAGATATAGTATAATTCCTATTTTTTAATGTTAAAATATTCTCATTAATTCCTTTAATTTCAATAATTTTCTTTTATAAATGTTGAAATTTGTGCTTTTATATTGTTTGGAGTTTCTTATTTTATCTGTGAATTATTATCAACACATATGTGAGAATAGTTTGACAAAAAATTTGCCAATATCAGGAAAGGCAACCTATTCTACTCTTTAACTATGCAGTTTTATTTATCAACACAATTTTTGTATTTTTTAATTAATAAGATGCTTAATTTGGCATTAAATGTGATAACCTGAATATTTTATGTCAAGGATAGATAAACAATGATATGTTTATAAAACAGTAAAGTTGAATAAATTATCAATGTAATCATAAAAAAAAATTAGCAGGAAAAAATTTCCTTTTTTATTTGTGAGTTGTTTTACTTTAATATACTTGTATTAGTTCTAGTAAAACAAATGTCAAAAACGTTTGATTCTTATTTTCTATTAGATGTTACGCTAATGTTTATGGAACATACTAAAAGCCATTTACTATATTAAAAAAATTGAATTTCTTTTTCATAAAATGTATTAACAATAAGCAAGGGCATATATGAAGAAAATAACCTCTTTTTTCTTTTTCTTTTAAAGGATCACAGTTGTAAACACGAAATCCATTTTCCATCCCACAAGCAAAACATCCTGAAAGAATAAAAAACATCACATTCAACAACATTTGTAAAGTGCAAGTTTTAATAGGTATAAATCAAATAGGTACATATTCAATATATACCTATTAAAATCTACGTTATTTGAATTCCACTTTCCTTAGATTATATATATATGCAGATACTAGATATATTTATGTGAATGTCAGAACATTCTTAGTATATAGTAAATTTGATAAATACATATTTTTCTTTGTTGAATAAATATTACTTTATATAATGAAACATATGTAAATTAGTTGTTTCTTCTATTTTAAATATCAATACAAATATATCAAATGCATTTTTAAAATGAACAATCAAAAGCTGGGTTTTTTCAAAAACATTATACGTTATTTATAACCAAATCTATTGATAATGAGTATGTTGTCTTAGTCACATATGGTTTATGAAAAAAACATCCTTCAATCATGCATTTTAAGAAATAAAGAAGTCAAAAGGAAGTGAACTTATTAATTTAATATATTATTAACAACAAAAAAGCTAATTTTCTTTATTTAAGCAAATTCTTTATTATTTCCTTTACACTAAAAGTTACAAATTTGGCACAATTTCAAAAGAACAAATTATATTCATATTTTGAATATTAATATATTTACAAAGAGAGCAAACTGATTAAGATTAAGTTATAATTTCATCCACAACCATTTAAAATATATATAGTAAATTATAATTAAGAGCAGTTGGAAAACAATGTGAAATACAAAACAAATTTGATTTTAAAAAAATACATTACAATACATAAGTTAGATAATAATAGAAATCAAATGACTTTGGAAATATCAAAACATTTTCAACGATTGTTTTCAAATGATTTATTACAATTGTATTAAAAAATAATCATTACTGTATACAACAAATAATTAAAAATAGCGTTTTAAATATAATTTTGTTAAATGATCCAGCAATATTTCTTGAAAAACGTTGTTAAAACAATGCATAACATTTAAAAATACATAAAAAGGATACATGTTATGCAGTTCTAATAATCACATTTTTTTTTAGCAATTCATTTGAATGTAAAACAATGAATAAATGAACTAGAAACTTCGTCGCACTTTTTGTACACAACTGCGAACAAATAGTCGGCTAATATAAATTAGTTTATAAATACATATTTCAAAATTTTAATAGGTGAGAGATATTCACCTTGATCTTGATTAAATCCGGCAAACAACAGTGAATTGCCATATGGATTTGAGGGGCCTAAATTCATCATTAAAGAAAGTTCGCAATACAATTGTTTTCATTAGATTGACAAGCAACACGTCCACCATCACACACAGCCCCCTTTAATTCTCAAATATCGATCATGTATGAGTATCGATAGCAAAAATGTAAACAAAGAGAAGAAAAAATTTATGCTTGTACAGATCTCTAAATGTTTGCATTTGTAGAAGTATTATAAAGTCTTCGTGACCCTTGAAACTTTTTAAATCTCCTAAAAATTATCTTTAAAAACCTTTAACAAATATCACGCGTGGTAAAAGCATATATTAACCTGCCCGGATGAAGAAAATTAAGAACTAATACTTTATTTCTGTGAATCGAAATAAACTTCTTCTTATTTTTTTTTTTACTTCAGATTAGTTAAATTTCACAAGACATTCAAATGTGGAATTTTTAAGCAATCCTTCTTCGAGATACGATTCTCAAACATTTAAACTAATGGAATGGCTGTTACCATAGCAACAGAATAAATCATCGCAGCCTGTGGGGAAGAAGATAATGCTCAATGAAAACACGACAGAAAAGTGGCGGCAATTCGAAATTTGTTTTTATAAGAATAAGATCACATGAGAGCTCTCGAGTTCAACCCAAATAGAGGATAGGTAAAAACAATCGAATATAAATTATTCTGAATAAAAAAAATTATTCTTAAAAAAAAACAGACATTGATCCAAAGAAATTCTAAAAAAGAAAGCAAAATAGTAATGGCAAATTTTGAGAGAAAAAAAAGTCAGGTTACTTTAAGTTCCAAACACATACAATTTTTTTTTTAAGTAAAACTAACTTTTTCTGTTTTTTATTTTAATATATATAATAAGATATACTATCTATCAATTCAAACAAAATACGAAAACGTTTCTGAATTTTTTCAATAAAAAGTATTTATACATTTTTTTTTAGTGGTTGTTAATTGTTTCTTCGTATATGAAGTCACTTATTAAATATACTTTAAAAGCCTTTTTAATTTATTCATTTACACAATGAACGTAAAATTGCCAAAAACTTTTTAAATAACATCGGCAAATTTTTTTATTTATATTATCATTATGAATGATAAAATATAATAACTTATTTTTGATAATAAAAAAAATAATAAAATGCTGTAACTGTGTAGATTTTTTCTCAACTTTATTCTATATATTGTAATGTCGTAACCCCGTTATTTTACTTCGTAACATGGTAGTGTCAAGGACCACACAGCTAATTGCCAAAAAAGACTTTATTCTAGAGTAAATAATAAAACGGTAGATTCAATATTAATACATCACAGTACACAGTTTTTTCGAGATAGAAAAGTTATATTTCAATTTCAGTTCATGTATGTCAGCCGTTGAGCTGCTGACTCGGGCACTCCGTATTTCAGCATTAGGCAAAGTTCGTCTAATGAGAGCGGCTGCCCGCAAACTCAACCAAGAGTCTTCGAAAAACACAAAACTTCAGAGCGAAGTTATTTCGTAAAAGGCAAGAGATATTGAGAGTCCCATTAACTTCTGAGCCGACCCTTTAAACTTACCTGGGAGGGTCACTTTCACGCCCCCAATAACCTTTCATTGGCGTGTGTGTAACAGCTCCGCACCCGATGTGGCGGTATATAAGTAAGCCAGTATCACTTCTGTCTAGTGGTCATGTTACTGGGCTACGGATCAGGAGATACCGAGTTCAAATCCAGCACATTGGTGACCTTGGCTGAAAAGTAAAACGCAAAAACTTTCCGATGTGTCATGGCGCCATCTATCTGCAAAAAGAGCAAGCGAAGTCGTCGGACCCACTCCACGCAGCAAAAGTAACAACTTCTACGCTTGCCATAACAACAAATATCTCGTTTGTTCGCCTATCCACCAACTCCCTGGTGGGGGAGTACTGTGGCGGTATCTAAATAAGCCAGTAACAGCCTCCAGACAGGAGTGATCACTTTTGTCTAGTGGTATGTTACGTGCTTACGAACCCATAGATCGTGGGTTCTAATCTTCCACACCGGCTCTCGTCACTGTTGTTCTACTCCATTGGTGCGTGGGGACAACAGGCTGGTGCGCCTGATCCCCACTACGAAACGACATCGTATTCACCATCTGGAGGCTATAACTCGTCTTGTCACTTTTCACTGAGGGTGTGTCTTTGTTCGACCGACAGACACTACTCTCCATTCATATTGCTTACGACCCAGATGTACGAGGAGAATTTAATACAAAGGCTGCTTCCCAAATATTCCTTCTTTTTGAGGTTGTGTGTGTGTGACTAACGGTAGTCTGTATGTCGGCGAAAGAAAAGGTGTGGCGACATCAAAGCCATTTCCGAATCAGTTTATATATGTTATGCCATAGGATAAGGAAAGAATAGTCTATCCTTTTTTGCAGATACAATGTCCCATCTGGACAACTTGATCCCAAAATGTCAATTTTGACAAGTAAAGATGGGGAGAGTTCTGCTAATGAGCAGACGTCGCAATATATCTTGTCAAATGAAGTGAAATTCACGATAAGTGAGGAAAATTGTTGGAAAAAAAGATTTTCCCATTCGGACCAGGGCCAATTTAAGTTCATTTTGGGCCCTGAGCGAAGAAGATCTACGGGCCCCTTACCACTGGCGGATCGAAATCTATTACCAGAAAACCTGGTTAACTCCAGCTTATCCGGGACCTTTCGGGCCTCTGGGCGCCCTCTCCAAGCGCCCAAGGAATAAATCAGCACTGATTCGGAGCATTAAAATTTAAAACAGAAGTAGATTTATAACATTGAATTGCAGTCAGTATGAATCCACCTATATGTAGCGATGGAAAAACGAACATGCGTCACCTGCATGAACAGCCGCTTGGGCTGAGAAGCATGAGAATTGGTGCAAATTGTTGGTGGTATGCTGAATGAACAGAAAAGATATTTTTAACGCGAATTCATTCATTTGTTCTAGACACGATATTTTTAAATTTCGTATTCCAGGACGATAACATGCTATTTTATTAATTACAAAGACGATAGACAAGTAACTTCAGTAAAAGAACTGCGTGAGTGTGAACCCTTTAGCCTGCACAAATTGTACAACAAAAATGCTATCTCTAATGCTATTTTTAATTACAGAATCTAAAAGGCTTGAAAGAGTCATTGTCATTCTTTTATTCATTCTCTTTTTCCACGAAGGAATAAATATTCAATTTTAAAGATTAAATTTCAATTATTTCATTAATTTTACACGGTATTCTATTTTATTTGTAAAGTTTCCGACACGCGTCTATATTCGAAAATATTTGCATTTTTTCACGTTTTGAATTTTATTTATTAATTTGTTTCAAATGATCTACATTTTGGCAGGTAAGCCATTTGCAGACACGGCAAGTGCCCAAAAGCGGGAGCCATTTCATTGGTGGCACCATCTAGTAGCGGCTCCCGCTACTATATTAAGATGTGTGGATTTTATTCAATTCAAGCTCTCGTCGGAACGCTAAATATTGACTTGATATAACTTTGTCGAGAGAACCTGAGCCAATTTGATACTCAAGGGATCTTTTACATGCCACTTAATAATATGACATGCGTACCTACGATTTTCGCATCCAGAAAATCCATAATTCCAGAAGGGATCGAACCCGCACTTTTTGGCTTACGAAGTTGGCACGCTATTTCACAGCCACTGAGCCGACGAATTCTATTTCATAATTCTGTATTTCATCTCCATTGCACTAACTAGGGAAGTACAAAAAAAATGTTCCCCACTAGGTTTACAAAAAAGTGGTGTCATTGGAAAGGAATCAGCATGTGGAGCAAATATTCCATTGGAACTACTCATTAAAAATGAGACGTTTTCAGGATATCACCGTGTACATATTTATCAATGGCAGTGGCGTACACGGACTTTCTTTCATGGGTTCGTATATCTTATCTAATGCTAATTTATCTTCATAGCATAAGCAGAATAAGGATTTCCTCATCCAGAATGTTTCTGATTCTCTTATGTTTTTTTGCGGTAGCTTCTTCATGTTGTTAGTCACTCAATGAACGTTGGAGAGAAAACTCGTTTGGTTTGCTTCATAGCACGCTTATCAAGAGAATTTTTAACAATATTGACTCCGAGCTATGACAAATATTTAGAGACTGATGTATAATGGAGCCATAATATATGAGTTCCGTGACATGTTGTTGCAAATTTGAGTGGGGGGGGGGGAACCAACGACTCCAATTATTTGATTTACTAATGGACAAGGACAAACAGATGATCAGACAAAGACAAATCGACATACATGCGCAAATAAATATTACAGCATATTATTTACAATACTTTAAGTCGCACTCTTTGTTAATAAGCTTTACAATGTTTGAGAAACGTCTGTGGCGGTGGTATCTATATAAGCCAGTAACAACCTCAGTACTAAGATGATCATTTTAGTATAGTGGTTATGTTATGTGCTTACGAAACCGAAGGTTACGAGTTCTGTCCTTCACGTCTATCTGAACAGTTCCACTTGCAGGAACTCAGTCACAGATAAAGTCTCTTTTATCACAGTCAATGCGCACGACTGAACTCTTTCCTGAACTGACTCGACCTTTGTCTCAAAGGTCAGTTATACAGTCTCATAGAAATTTCCAAAAGAGTCTAAGACTTCTCGAGGGTCCCTTGGCGATATCATATTTTCGACAATCTTCTCACCAAGGACAATAAAGTTGCCAATCTGGTAACCCTGGTTACATCCTGCGTTGATATTATCTTATTTTTGAAGTTCATGCTTGGAAGCGAGTTTTGTCTGTAAAGTTTCTCTTAAGCAGAGTATTACTGCAGAGAAAACAACAAACGTGGCGTGTTTAATGATTTCTATCAGATACGTGGTCAGTTTCTTTCCTTGAGTGACGTGCCTATATTGGTGCCGCGGAGTATGAGTGCCATGGCTGCAAACTGAAAGCCAGGGTTGCCTCAGTCATTTGTGTTCGAATCCAACTTCTCAAAATAATCATCATGCAGCGGGACTGATGAACACACATAATAAAATCCGTGTGGGCACAAAATATTCCTGTTAACGTGATGTGGAAGGTAAGAGAGAGGAATGTCATTTTTCTGGCATCATTATAAGGTATGCCGTCAGTAATTTTACCTCTATTTTTGAATGATTGACGTTTTATTAAAAAACGTCAATCATTCTATAAGGGAGGAAGAAACATAGCTCTTTGGGCGTGTTTCTATTGAAACGCCCAGCAGTTGTAAATGACAAAAAGAAGAAGAAAATTAAGTTAAGCCAAAGTAAAGTGAAAGAAAGAATTAATGTCATATGCTGATAGAGCCTGTTAACATTTGTATATTTCTTAAATTTCCTTTTTTTATAAATATGAATGATTTTGATTTTATTTGTCTTTAGGTATTACTTTTATCTATCAATCCAATGCGTATTTAAATTTTATCAAACACAAAATAGTTGATGAAATTAAAACTTTTATTCGCTTCAAGTTTTTAATATAAATACATATTTCTACAAAATGAAAGAAATTGACAATTTAAATTACTTATAATCCATTTTGTGTACAGATAAAAATATATTTTCTAAATAAAAAAGGAATTATTGTTTATTTTAAGAGTTCAACTAATTTTAGTTAATTTTTATTCACGTTGTTTAAAATTAAATGTATATTTTGTCATCAGGGATCCACAATTATTTTAGACTGTTCTCACTTAATGTTCTTGAGACTTATTTTCGGAAGATACATTAAAATTTTACTGTGTATCTCCACACTGCATTCTATAATCAGGCATACTTTGCCCATTTGCGAGATACGCTGCAAAGAATTTGGCTTAAAAACCTTTAAAGTTAAACAAAATATGGCAATCTTCCAGTGCCCGTTTATCCATTGGGCGCTTGAGGCGCACCCAGAGGCCTGGATGAGCTGCACATAACCAGATTTTCTAGTTATAAATTTTGATCCTCCAGCGCCAAGAAGGCATGTAGATCTTTTGGGCCCAGGCCTCGAAATTAGCTAAAATAGGCACTGCAATCCTCTTTTGATAACACATTCAGAGGCTGATTTCGGCTGGCATAGACTACCATTTCTACCTCTATATATCTTTCACACCTCACGCACAACACAAAGCAAACAAACCAAAGGCTCCAGCAATTTAAATTTTTCTCAAGATTGCATTCCTATATGTTTTATCTCTTTATTTTATTTTTCAATTTTTTCCCCTCAATTTTTATTACCTCAAATCTAACATGGCAAATTAATCAGTAAAGTCAACAACCAATTCGTGAAGATAGGAGATAAAGACCTCTTATGAGATCCTGTGCCCCATTGAACATTCTACGTTTGATAACACAAAAGAAAAATGACATCTTTCATGAGCGATGTTTGTATCAAAAGAGTCTCTGAAACTCTCTGCATTGAAAATTTTTTTTCAAATAACTGGTAAATTTTCAGAATAAACCTTTTCCCCCTCTTCCTCGACGATTCCACTACACAAAATATTATTCCTATTTAATGTATCTGAAATACAATCATCACACACTAATCCTTTTACCTTATTTAATTTTGCCATGCAATTTCTTTTTCCTGTCCCTCTAACTTGTATCTTCTGTTTCGCATCCACTTCATCCTGAGAATGATTTGTGCCGCTATAAGTTAGGGGGGGGGGGCGAGAATGGGTTGTATAGTTTGAATCGCATTTTATTAATGTTTATTTCTTGAGTTTTAAACACGAATTCAAAACGTCTTAAAACCTCAGCAGCAAAATTGGTCGCGACCTAGTTACAGGTACTGTAAACCTTTCATATTTATTTTGATAGGGAAATTACAGCTCCTTAGAAATCTCAATAGTGGATTGAATACGTTGTCAGAAGTATCCTAACACCTAAAATTTTGTGGTTATTCTTTTTTTCTGTATTATGTGTTTGTGAAGCGAAGTCCCGTTTACGTTAGTGTGAAGGTCAGCTGAAGGAAGAGATATCTCTAAAATACACAGGAACGTCTTGAGGCATGGGCCAACAGGGCCTCGGCCACCATGGAGGCTTCATCTCGTTCTCTATTCAGCCTTAATAAGATCCTAATTAGAACAAATTTAACAGTCAAATGTTATTTCCGGTTGTATTCTCCGAAAAATTGGGAATTTCGGACAATATGTCAACTGGCTATATGTGATGACCGTTGTCCATGTATAGGCCTAGGCTTACCACCGTACACCATCATTACTCCTTCAGTCAAAAGGCCGAAGTCGGACGAGCCTGTTTGTCCGATTGTAAGTCATATACATTTATTTGTTTCGGGATATTGTTTGTACGAAAATTTGACTACGCATGTTATGTACCGTCTACTTTCAAGGG
The DNA here is from genome assembly GCA_019973975.1 of Trichonephila clavata. Classification (NCBI taxonomy): domain Eukaryota; kingdom Metazoa; phylum Arthropoda; class Arachnida; order Araneae; family Nephilidae; genus Trichonephila; species Trichonephila clavata. The sequence goes on along the minus strand of BMAO01030584.1, from coordinate 85,492 downwards.
TCATAGGTGGGACTAATATTTGTGTAAAGGCCCAGGGCCTCAAGAAGTCTTCCTTGAAAACACAATAACCTTTTTATTCTTATTACACTTACTTATAAAAGTTAAGCACGGAGAGGAAAATGCTAATTTCCGGAAGCCAATCAGAATAGAAGAGGATGCAATTTGCTGCAGAGGTAGATGAAAGTACGCAAATATATTAGGTAACAGCCAATCGTGCTTTCATGTCAAGAAATATTCAAAAAGGGCAGTCTTATAAGAAGCCAGCTTTATGAACGGTTACAGAAGTTGATTGTCAGTGCTGATAGAAGGTGTTTAAAACTTTCGTACAATTTGTTTTCAAGACATACGTGTTTCTATGACTTCCAGAAAACGAACGGAAGATTCTGAGCGCTGGCGTGCTGAGGGGCGCATTGAAGCAGGACAGTCGATCACATATGTTACTCTTTTCTTTGGCGTTCATCATTCTGTAATTTCACGTTTATGGAAACAATTCCAAACCACACAGACAGTTGTCAGAAAGGATACAACCCCCGCTGAAGATCGATATATTGCTATTGTAGCCAAGCGGAATCGCAGAGCGACCTCCACACGTGTTACATCTATGGTTACAGCGTCCATTGGTAAGGCTATATCTGAAGTTACTGTACGCCGAAGATTACATATGAATGGACTGTATGCCCGGGTACTTCGAGTTTGTGTTCCTCTATCCGTCCAATCAAGAGGAACACGATTAAAGTGGTGCCGGGAACATGGCAATTGGACTGTGTCTGACTGGGGCAATGTCATGTTTACTGATGAGTCAAGATTTTCTCTGGAGCCAGATGACAAGCGTATAAAGATATGGCGTAAACAAGGAACATGCAATCAGCCACAAAACATCACCAAACATCACGCATTCCGAGGCGGAAGCATTATGGTGTGGGCAGATATTTCATTAGGATACCTCACCGACCTGCACATCTTTAAACGGGCCTCTGTGACGGCTGTCCGGTATCGAGATGAAGTCCTAGAACCCATTGTGAGATTGTACGCTGCAGCAAGTGGCCCTACTTTTGTTTAAATGGACGATAATGCACGTCCCCATAGAGCTGACATCGTCGATGACTACCTGGAGAGTGAAGGGATTGCGCGTATGGCGTGGCCAGCATATTCGCCAGACCTTAATCTCATTGAAAATCATTGGGATGATCTCGGCCATCCTGTATCTTCACGTTTCCCAACTCCATCCACTCTTATTGAGCTGGGAACTGCTCTACAAGAAGAATGGCGATTGCTTAATTCTGTGGTGGTTGACCATCTAATTGAAAGCATGGTCAGAAGGTGTAAACTTTGCATACAGATGAGGAGGGGGGGGGGTCACATACCCTATTAATGTCCTTTTTTTCATTTTATGCTGCTTATTTTCACTTTATACATAATTCTGTTTAAGTATCCAGTATGACATTATCTGATAACTTACAAAAATTTAATATTGTTTTCATTCCTGTATATAATTATTGATTTTGTTTTATGTACAAATATATATGCTACTTTACTGCCAAATTTTGTGTCAATCAAAGCAGTATTTGTTGATTTTTTTGCATTTTACATCTTCGTGCTTAACTTTTGGAAGTGAGTGTAATTCCAAATGTACTTAGGTTGTGAGTTATAGTTCTAATTATAGTAATAGCTATTAAATATACTTGTCAAGCATATATGAAGAAATGTAGACGCACTGCTATTTTCTCTGGACTCGGATAACAAGATTCCCTCTGCCCAGATACATTAACAATTCAGAATACAGTTCTCATACATGCAACTCAAACTAGCATCAGTACATTTTGCTGCTGTCTTCCTTTACGATTAATTTAACCTTAAATAGCATCGCGTTAATTGGCATACATCGTATTTATTGAAAGAGGTTCTCAAATCAAACAATCTACTAAAAGAATTTTCCCTGAAAGATTAGTTGAAGGTTACAAAGAGAATTTGTAGAATTTACAAAGATTTTATTCTTCAATCGAGGGAAACACAAGTTGTGAGGGACGAATCATCACCAGAAACTTCCATAATTATTATTATTTTATTACTATTCAAGCACAACTAATCAACCACAAGTGAAACTACAAGAGGAGACCCTAGGTGTGATATAAAGAAAGCAATCTACACTAAGTAAACAAGCGCAAGTAATTTGTTTAATTTCATCAAACCTACTCTATCTTAGATTATTAATTCTCTATCCACTAATTTATTATAGTGGCAAACTCCTTCTTCAACTCAAGTTGTGATAATGAAATAAATCTCACCTACATATCACCGCAACAGTTCCTTTGCTCCTTCTATCTTACATTTACAAAACCTTTTGACTTTATATAGTCAAACTAATCTACATATCAAGATTTATTCTTGAGGGGTGGCTGTAAATTAACGCGAAAGCTAGCCCCAAAGTTTCCCCAAGAGGATTAATCAGAAGGTCGCGTATAGATCCGTCACAAAGTATTGAGTTTAATGAATTTTATGCAATTTACTATGTGCTTTTTCCTTTTAGATTTTGTTAAAACAATATTAATCTAAATAGCAAATAAAAATAAACCACGATTTTAAACAAACTTTTCTTTAAAAAAAATCGCCGTTTTTGAAAGTTTATAAATAAGCAAATTTTTAATTTAACTTGAAAAATTAATAATATATTTATCGTTATAGTGTGTTAAAGACAAGATATCAAACATATTTTTTGCAAAACATACACATTGTTCAAATAGAAATGGCTCTGTATACTAATGAAGCGAAAATGTGATAATAAATGCTCGGCTATTTATTTATCTGAAGAAATGTTCTGGATTTGGAGTTTTCTTAGAGTGAAAATAGCTCCAAGTTCATTGAAAAGTCAGGGCAAGCAATTAAGAAACTATTTTTACAAAAATAACTCTTTTTGTTGTTATTTCTAAGTTTTTCATCACCTATAAAATATATTTGAATCAGCAAAATTGTCTTCTGAAAATTAAATTTATAAAAATTCCTCTCAGATTTCACGAAGAATCCAAAGAATTATTATCTCAAGAGTATATGTTCTGGTAGAGAAAATATTTTTTCGAATTCTTGAGTTGAAGGAAGAATACTATATATTTGAAAGAGTATCTTTTTTTTTTGAGTGAGTGAATATTAACGTCACACTTTTCAGCTACACGAAGGCTTTTGGCGATGGACCTCCTAATTTTGAAGCATGCTCAAGCGATGAGGACGACACCTGAGCTGGAAACTCCCTCTCCTAACTACCACACCACACCAACGGGAGGACGTTTGAGCTCTCGACAGATTTAACATGTATCGCTTGTCATGAGTTCGAGCTAGTGGTACTGGGCTCGAACTCATGACACGCCAGCCACCAGTCCGTTACCTTGACCACTAGGCTACCACAGCCACATTTCTTTTTTTAGAACAGTAATGGTAGAAAAAAAGGGCATATATGATTCCGATTGACTGTAAATGAAGGTGGAATAAATTCTACGGATAAAAAGAGAAATATTGAAGAAACATGCTCGAAATGCTTTTTCACAACTCAGTTCAGGCTTTCAGAAAGAAATACAATGGGCACGCTCTAATAACGCAAAAAACCAAAAGTTTTAAAAGGTTAAGTTGCGTGAATCGGGAAAAATGGACATTAAAGCAGGAAATGTTCTTGCCTGAGAGCATTCCTACAATAGACACTTCAGAACCACTTCATCATGAATTAAGTCGGAAAGCATCTTTTTGAATGTGCGACTGAACATCGAAGCAGATTCGATTGCTTTTTCAAACATAAACTTCTGTAAAAAGACCTTTTTTATAGATTCTACTTTCAAATTAAAAGAAAAACATATTTGAAACGAAAATAATAATAGTAATAAATTTCACATTTACATTGGGTCTTCGTTTCAATGGGTCTCTCTGTTTTACCTTTTCTATAAAATTCAAATAATAATTGAATAAAAGATAATATTTCAAAAAAGCCCATAAAAATGTTTTCATCGTGTAAATTTGGGATAACAACAATTATGCTGCAAAAAATTATCAGAAATGTTGCAAAGAGATTTTTAAAAATTCCGGAGCTCAATGTTATCCCTTTGATGCGGTATGGAAGTTAGATGTTTTCAAAATTACGAGCTTCATCACCAATAACCTTCTGTTGCTTCTAAGGTAATGTCAGTACAGAATAAAGAGTGTTCATGTAAAGAAATTTTCTTCTTTTATGATAATTCCCAGATCTACATAATTTTTACCACCCATTTTACCTACACATCTACTAGACTGCCCATCTATCTGGCCCTACGGCACATCAGTTAGTGACATTAACTGATGTGCCGTTGTTCCAGGGTTCGAATCTCGGAGGAAGCTTGGGTGTTTGTAAACCTATAGTGCTTGCGCAGTGTGGGGCATTTTAAATATTCGTCTAGCAACAAGTCCTCTCGAGAGGTAGTGAAAGGGGAAGATAGATGGGAGGCCCTTGATCACCTTTTGGGATGATCTCTCTCAAAACTGGGGTGGAATGGAATCAAAACCTATACTAACACCTGCATGGTGCTCAAAGTTACGGCAAACGATAGGCTAACTAGCCCCTTACCACGATGAATTTCGTAGGCTTCGATCTGTTTCTCGATCGGGTGACATCAGAAACAACAACACATGATTGTAGTGATATAGAAGCAACCTTGTACACTGATTTTGCAACTCTCTTTGCACCTTTGTATTCGTAAAAGGAACAATGCCTCACAGTTACACAATACTAATATAATATTTTCTTGTAAAGATTGATGCGTTTTAACACCGATATCCTCGAAGTTATACATACTGTTGGAATCATTAAATACGTTTAATATCTCTTTAAAAAAGATTTATCGCACAAATATAAAAGAAATAAGCAAGTTTAGATTATATTTAAAAAAAAAAAAAGGGCGACCTTCTTCTATTCAAATGGCCCTAAAAAAATTCTCTGGGACGAAAATACTCTGCACCCCCCTCCCCCTCCAGAAAATAATACTGTTCAAAACACTCGCGGTATAACTTCCTCTAAGTCGTTAACCTAGTACCAATCGGGAAAGAAAGAAAAAGGCTTTTTTATTCTTGAGACACGCTTCAAGAATACCAACGGAGTCGGTCTTTTCTTCCGCAAAAAAGAGCAGTCTCTTTGGAGCACTATGGAAAAAGAAAGAAAGCCACTCCATTCACTCCGTCTCTGTGCTACGCTGAGCAAATGAACGCCCAAAAAACCTTCAAAGGGTGAAAAATCCTTTTTTTGAAGTGTGTCCCTCCCCCCTTTTTGTGAAAAGAACTCCCACACTCGCGTGTTTGGGTGTAAACACCGAGATTAGTCAGAATGTTCTGTTGGAGCCAGAGGAACCAGTCGCCGGTCGTCTTTGCGTGGTATTTTCCAAATGAGTCCTTGTTTACTGTCACCAGAAAATAACATCCGAAAATGTACTTTTGCCATCTGAGGTATTGTTTCATGTATTCCTATCAATATTTAAGTGTTGGATGTCAAAAAAAAAATGAAATTTTAAGCCTATATATAACTTTCTAAAAATTTGTCTTAACGTAGTCTTTGCCTAATTATAAAGATACGAGATTCACAAATTTCAGGGGACACAGTATGATTCAAGTGACAATATTCGGTGAAAAAAATTAGATTAATTTTCTTAGCCTAAATTATTTTTTATATATTTTTCTATAATCTCATAAAATTTGAAAATTCTAAGATTCGAAAAAAATAGAGTTTTGATAGCTTTTATGTTTGCTTTTATACACATCTCAATGGCAAATAATAACTGTAAACTGATTTATCTCACAAGGAAGAAATAACTAGTTTATGCTCATTTAAAATGCTAAGGCTTTTTTTACCCTATTGTGTCAAATGCTTTGATATTATTTCTAATAATTGCTGTTAATACATTTAACGAGTTGGTATGTATTTTTGAATCAAAGCAATATTTATTTTTTAAGAAATAGTTGAATTTAGAATTTATATCTTTTTTAAGGAATTTTCAATAAGCATTCATAAAAAAAAGCATCTTACGAAAATCAATTATGTTATCACAAAACCCTAACCAAATTTTGTCAAACATAGTTCGAAATACTAGTATATCAAATTTCATGTGTGTGCGTCAATTATGGTAAGAGGAGTATCATTTTAAAATCACTTCATAAATTGTTAAATTTTTCTTTAAAAAATGGTTATAGTATTTTAAGCTCAAAAACTGTACATTTTACATAATACATATGCATAGGGGTCCACCAAAAAATTCGTGAAAACAAAGATTTTTTTTTGTAAATCGTATATGTCCCCTTAAAATACTTTGAGACATAAAAATAATAGAGGATCCTTAATTCCCTTATAGAGAGCATCATATCTTAGAACAATGTACTCATTTCTACTTAAATAATTCCAGTTTTTGGTGTATGAGTTTTTAATTGTGTTTAGTTCCACATATAGATATATTTTTGTGGCTCTTGTTAAGTATTTATAAAGCATATGATATAATTAATGTGAATGTATTTATTATAATCTCATTATAATTCCTACTACCAATGGTGGAATATATATCTTTGGATTTGAAAATAAAATATTCAAGATTGGGTTTCTTACTTTTTAATGTCAAGTGAAGATCTCTTGAAATACTTATAAAAAATGTTCTTTTTTTATAAATTACGTGTAATCCATTTCTGCAAAGTAAATTTATCAAAAGTATCAGATTTTAATAATTCTTTTTTTTTTATCCAATATGAATATTTATTAGAAACTATCTTTTTTTAGTTGATATTCTTATCAAAATTTTCACAATGATTTACATTTTTAAAAAAATTAAGATAGTATACAGAAAAAAATGGAAAAAAAAACCCATGTCATACATGTTTTAAGATGATAAGTTAATATAGGTTTGAGCTGTGTAATGCAAATATATTGTAATGACGTGAATTGTAATGACATTGAATTGTAATGCCATTTCTAGCCTCGTGCATGCCTACAAGCTGTTTCGTTGAAACATCATGTTTCATCATAAGTTCTCTTTTTGTTTTAGACAATTTAAATAAAAGGAAAAATCACAGATATTATTATACCCTCTTATCACAGCACCTCACTTTTGTTTGAATTGAAATACGTCAATATGAGAAGTAATAGAGCGCATGCCTTACTTCAAAAGCATCAGAATAAGTAAGATATTTTATTGTTTTATACTTGTTTGGTTAATTCTAATTAAGCAGCTAGGCTTGTAATGAATTTATAACTTCGCATGGGAATTCTTTTTATTAATTTGCTTATTTCCTTATTCATATCAATCGATTATTCTAAGAAAAAATTGTTCTCATGGTTACTAAGTCTGTACGTAAAAATACATTATAAAAAGAAGAAAAAACATTTTGCGTTTATTTTGGTCATATTTTAAATTTAGCATGTTTCTCAAACACACGCGTTAGAATAGTAAAAAGGCTGTCGAGTCGTGAGATCGAGTCCTGATACCAGTGAAGACTCACCGTGCCGAAAGGCTGATGTACGTGAAATTTGTCGATACTCAAAATCCTCATATTAGTATAATGTGGAAGCTTAGAGAATGAGATTTCAGTTCAAGTGTCGTCCTTGACCATGGTTACGGATTATGAAGTTCATCGTCAATAGTCTTAAAAAGGTTTTAAAGTGCGAAGTTAATAAAAATCAAATCCGTATTTTCAAATAAAACTAAAATAAATATTTTATTATTTTATTTCAACTTCTTATTTTTATCTCCTTAAGACAGTTTTTAACTGATCTATTTTTCTTAAAGAAACTATCTACGTTATGAAACAAGATGATCACAAATGCAAAGTATTATAAGAAACGGCAAATATGCAATTATTAAGTATTCAGAACAGAATAGGCGGAGAAAATTTTTCGCGTTTGTCACTATTAAGTGAAAAATGTGATCTGATTCTCTTTCCTAAACTTTTTCTTAGAAGCTAGAGGTTAAATTAAGATGCACCTCTATAATGTGCTTAAGTTAATTAAATATCAATTAAAAATCGTACAAATTTTACTATCTTGGAAGTCACTGATCTCAGGAACATAAGCTATTTCCCGAATGTGCATTGCAAAATGCAGATGAAGTGAAAAAATGGTATTAATTATTACAACATCATACAAAATTATCCCGCAATATAAATATTCAAAAATAAGGAAAAATCAATAAAAACCATAAATGTTCTTTATACAGCGTGCCGGCTAAAGTCCGTTGTCATCAAAATAATTTATGATCGGCAACAGCTACAGTCATAAAAGGGGGGACCTGGCTGATAAATTTGGAGTTAGAGTTCTGATTTAAAAAAACAGAACGAAATATATGAAAAAGGTCAGTTACAAAGTTGTTCAGCATCATCGATTTACTAAGAGAAAACACCTTCCGTAAAGTAATGTTGAAAATAGAAGGAGTAAAATGCATACTTATTTGGGGATAAGAGACGCCATGATAGGTGCCATTCATTATGGACCTTATGAGGTCCAGCCAACATTTCTTGCCGACATTATATGGACGGATTATGCATGCTTTACGCGTAATACTGTACACAATACACGGAACATCCATTTCGGGTAGCTGAATAATTCTAGATGTGCTGTCTAAGTTCGACATTAAATTCACCGATCGATAAATTCTGGTGCGCAATATTCAAAAACAGATTGATTGGCCCGGAATTTTACGAGGGCACGTTAATGGGATCCCGATACTTGTCATTTCTGAAGGATGTACTATCCGATTTTCCAGAGGATTTGGCGTTGAGTGACCTCTAGAACGTATAATTCCAACACTACGGTGTCCCATTGCACAAGGCATCACGTATCATTCCAGGCACCTTCCAGCAACAGGTCTGCATATATCGAGTTGCGTTGAGTGAGTGAATATTAACGTCGCACTGTTCAGCAACACAAGGGCTTTTGGTGACGGACATCGTAATTTTGAATTATGGTCAAGTGACGAGGACAACACCTGAGCTTGCACCCCCTCTCCTAATTACCATATCACACCAACGGGAGGACGTTAGAGCTTTCAACGGATTTAACGTGCATCGCTCCCCTACACGGCGGGTCTTCAGCGGCACTGGGCCCGAACTTACGACATGCCTGCCACGAGTTCGTTACCTTGGCCACTAGGCTACCGCGGTCACCGTAGTTGCGTTGAATGACCTACACGAACTGGTCACCTAACCTGAACCCATTGGATTTTTTCCTGCAGGGATGCATCAAATAAAGAGTGTGTGCAATCCTTTTATCTACACTGTTCTGGAACTTCGAAACTATATTACTGATGCTTGTGCGAGCGTATCACATGCCATATTGAAGAAATGCTGAGGGAAATTCTAAACCATGTCTAGATGTGTATTGTAGCTGAAGGACACCATTTTGAGCATGACAGATAGATAAGTCTCATTTCTGGAAAGTGTTGTTTTGTTCTTCACGGTTAAATACATATACGCTTTGTGCTTTTCATTTGCATCAGTTTGTACACTAGATTTGCCTCAGTTTTGTACACTACACTTTTTCCGTAATAAATCGATGGTATTGAACAACATTGTAACTGATTTTCTTCATGTATCTCGTACTGTTTTTAAGATAAGAATGCTAACTCCAAATTTATCCACCAGGGGGCACTGTAAGCAGCTTTTTTTGTGTACAGCATGGCAACTTTGCTATAACTAGACAAGACTTTTATAATTATAGCTCTTGTCGTTCATAAATAATTGGGGTGACGATGGACTCTTGATAGACAAAATTTCTTCCTCTCGGTAGCCAAGTGGTCACAGTCAATGACGTCTTAGGTTCTGGGCCCCAATGTAAAAATAGGCCCCACGTATGATCCTTAAAAGTAGATATTACACAACATACGTTATCAAATACTCGTACAAACAATAACCCGAAATAAATAAATGTGCATGACTTACAATCGCATAGACCGGCTCAACCGTGACTTCGGTCTTTTGACTGAATGAGTAATGATGGTGTTTGGTGGTAGGTCTAGGTCGATACATGGACGACGGTCACACATGTAGCCAGTTGACATATAGTCCGAATTTCCCAGTTTTTCGGAGAATTCAACCGGAAGAAACATTTGTTGACTGTTGAAATTATTCTTATCATAATGTTATTAAGGCTGAGTCGAGAGAACGAGACGAGGCTCCTATTGTGGTGTAGCCGAGGCCTTAGACCCAGTTGGCCCATGCTTTAAGACGTCCCTGCCAACAACAGCCATGTGTTCGCAACCATCACTATACGGTAACCGTGACCACATCTTTTAGTGGAAATATTTTATATTTTAAACTTTTAAACACCGTATATTTTAAACATCTCTCACTCTCGGGGGGAAAAAAGATATCACTTCACTGATCCTGAAATGCTAGTTTTTTATTAAATGACTTGAAATAAATATATTTTGCATTACAGTTTAAAATATTTTTGTATACGAAACAAGCCGTTTTGTTTTCCGTGTTGCAATGATTCTTAATCAGAACATGATATTTTATCTTTCTTATATATGTATAATTTTGAACTGTAATGAGAGAGAGAGAATGAGTAGTGAGGGAGAATATTTGAATATTTACTATTAAATATTTTATGGCCCGGGGAATGCACTAGGTCTGCCATGGTAAAACACCAATCGGCAGCCCATTGGGGGAAAAAATTACGGTTGTTCCTAGTGAACAATGAATCAATTCAGAAAAAAATTCTCTTAAGTATGCGTCTAGGTACAATAAGGTATAAAATAAGTAGTTAATTAAATAAAAGGGATCAATACTAATTTCTTTATTTTAATCACAGCTAAATAAAAATCATATCAATATTAATGGCTTAAAAGTTCATTTATAATGTTAACAGAGTTATTAATTAACTTCTAAAATAAAATATTTTTCCTCATGGAATCCATTTTTTTTCCTATTGTTTCTGATTTCTTATCAAAATTAGCTTAAATTTTGACTATCGTAAATTTCTGTTTAGAAGTTTCTGAGTTATGGGAGACTTAAGAAATCAGTCCCATATTATTAAAAGGGTATTTCAAACATTTGCCGGGGGAAAAAATTCTACGTAGCACTTTTCAAACTCTTTTCCCCCTATTGATGCATAAACTTTTTCTTCCAATTCTAAAAGCATGAAGAATTGTAAAGGTAACATTATTATCAAAAGTACGAATCATTACGTAAACAAGAATAATGTAGCAAGGAAGATCATGAAGATAAGAAGATGAATTGTAACTTTCTAGAATGTAGTATGTATATTTCGATCTCTCGTACACTCCTCGTAATCCTTCTCCCAAAATAAATAAATAGAAGTTTTTTTGGAATTGTTCCTTATTATTCGAGGAAATCTTCAAGATCAAATGTTACGATTAGAAATCGCTTCGTTAAAGGGGCTGCATTTTTTGTTTATAAGTCGTAATTATCGCTCCAATCATCATGCAGTGTAATGAAAAGGGAGAAACAACAAGAATCTATTGCTTACGTGGGGTCACTACTATATGTGACCTATGGCCTTCCAGTAGTGTTTTTCAAATATCCCTGGAATTAATAAACAGATTAGAATTAAATTTGTGCATAAGCTATTGAATTCATTCTGCCTATACATTTCTGTAAGGAAAAAAAAAAAAAATTAAAGAAAAAGGAGCTCGAATTCCATAATAAAAAAATATGTTTTAGACAATAACTGTGTTGATTAAGTTAATTAATTGAACATGGGACACATTTTCAAACAGAAAAAAGTCTCGATTTTTATAAAAATTTACAACATTGCAACTCAGACATCTCTTTGTAATGCATTTTTAAAGTTATTTAAGATTACATGAATAAGTAATTTGATGTATAAAAGGATACTGTTGGAAACATATAAAGGGATAGATCTTGTGTTATTACGGTGAAGAAGGGGGGGGGGGAAATGCGAAACACATTAATGAAACCACATTACCAGAAAAAAGTAAATCCGTATAGAAATGGGTGGTTAAATAAAATAAGTATCTTTTTATAGGAAACAGAACCAGATTATGATATCGATGTTAGAGCACCTTCATGTCTGAACAAATATAAAAATTCGGGTCTCATTATTTAACATTATCCAAATTGAACTGAACTTAGAGGCGCAACAGCCCATGAGGGCCATGACCTACTGTGACTATCTCAATTTACGTGACCTTAGTCGCTGGGGTGCATCTGCAGACGTTTCGGTCAAGTGGTCAGTATGACGCGAAATCCCCAGTGTTCAATTCCCAAGCAAGCTTGGTTCTCATTTATCGACCCACTAAAGGGATGAAAGGCTGAGTCAACCTTGCCCAGCCCGGGATTTGAACCCCGGACCTGTGGCGTTGAAGCGCGATGAAACACTACCACCGTGCCACTAGGCTTCTAACATTACCCAAAAAAGATGAAATGGTAACATTTTATGTAAAGACCGCGTTTGTTTAGTGCTAAAAATAAACTCAAACATGGAATATTTTTCAAATAGAAAAATTCGCCAATATTAGCACAAAAGTTTGCAGTCATGATGCAGATATTTATTAAGTCAATTTGAAAAAACATTCAACCAATACACATTGTTTCATTTCAATGTAGTACAACTAGCTATTCGATTAGAGCATGGAGGATGATATACAGCCAAAACAAGGCACAAATAAATTGATTCAAACAAAAATTTAATAAATTATCAAAATATTTTGGATTTCTGTACTATCGGTACATTAATTACATTAACTTCTGAGAAATGTTTCTACATAAAAATGACATTCAGAGTTTTCGTGGACCTCGATTTGGCCTTTGCCGATCAGGTGGCATTAGTAATAATGCAGCGCTCCTCTAATACTACTTTAATTTAACATCTTATGACTTACGCAGGTTCGATTATTTAACTAATGTCTGCATCATGATAGTGGTTAGTACTTTTAAATCATAATTAAAGACAACGAGAATTAATGAATTACTCGGATTAAATTAAAACAAATTCGTTTATTACTTTTAAAACATATCACTAAGTTAAAATAAAAACACTATTAAAATTTTAAGAATAAGAATACTACAACATTTCACTTATCTGAAACGGAGGCATGGCGATGGGTGGTGCTTGGGGTATATTCAGTCTGACTAAATTTTAAACTCTCTGTTAATCTGTGATCTGCTAATCTGGTAATCTGTCCAGAAAATGTCCCGGTTCCTCCTTTTAAGTGGGGGCGAATTACCCCCTTTTTCATCCACACGCCCTTTGGTCTCGCCTAGTCATTGGCCAGGAACCAAGCGCAAAGTTACAAATTTCTCGACTCCTCTTCAAATTTATGAGTCCATTCAACTTTCCTGACCGGCCGTTGGGACCCCCCAACTAAGGAATGCGACAACATCCTGTCAACAAAAAACAAGGGGAATACACAAATTACATGTATCTTAGGGACCATCTTCAAACCCGATCAGCATCTAAGCCTTCCAGCCTCCAAGCCACCCATCAGTAACAACAACCACATTCAGATTCGCGAAACATACTCTTTAACAGTAAGTAAAGGCAATGAAAAGCTAAGTCTTCGAAGTCTGACCTAATAATGAAATATACTGAATCAATGCCAACGTTTTAAATACCGTATTTACTCGAATCTAAGCCTCACCCCCGATTTTCTACACATTTTTGAGAAAAATTTTTTAAAAAAATGTTTAAAAGATTCATACATATCCGATACTTATGAAATTTTTTTTTAAATTTTCATGAGAAATCATAAATTAATAATTAATTTATTTTACCAGTATTGAAAACTTTCAAATACATACTACATGAACCTTTAACTAATCTAACCGTCAGTATCATGTTTCGAAAATGATTCGACTCCGGAATTGGTGCCGGTGTCATCCGATGCATTTGTTATGCAACCTTCTTTATTGAATGTATTATAGAAAAGAATGTAAAAGAATTATTAAAGATTGTTGAACATTAACAAGCAAAATTATATCATTTTGCTTACACCGTTGACGTAGTATATTGGATCAAATTTTCAGTGGCCGATGCACTGTTTCCATTTTTTTCCTGCAAATAAAATTGATTTCCTTTTCATACTTGCGTCATAGTGAATAAGTCTTGATACTATTACCGATAATTTGATGCTTAGAAGATTAAAAGAAAGCGTATACAAAAAAATTTCCTGAATACAGGCAGACCACGATGCTTAGGATAGCCTGAATACTAGAGATAAACTGCGGAATGGGATAAGTAATAGATGAAAATGGCCAGAATGGATGGTTATATTTTTCCTTTCGAAAACGGACGGAAACTCAGTTTCCTTGACCCAACAAATGTTTTGCCTTTGATTCTAAGCCGCATCCGATTTTCAATAGCATTAACACTGGAAAAATAGTGCGGTTTAGATTCGAGTAAATACGGTATATATGAAAACTTTATATAGGAACAAAGCTATGACTTAAAGTATTGTACTTTATATATAATTCATACTCCTCACTTCTATGATAGGTTTCTGTAAAAAGATAGCTAAATTCGGAATTTGGCCTTTTGATCCGTCTTATCACGATCTAAGGCAAGGGTGGACAACCCTTTTGGGAAGAGTGCCACTATCTGATTAAAAAAAAAAGTTATGCGTGTCACTTTAAACTTTTACAACAAACAAAAGAATATGAAAAGGTGAAAAAATGTTACTTTTAGGCTTATTATGAAATTTTTATGCGAATAGCACATATTTTATGCAAGTCTAAGTAGTGGAAATTTAAAAATAATATAAGAAATAAGAACGAACTTAAGTTTTATTATTAAAAATTTCTTTTCAGTTTCTATCAATTAGGCTAGGTATAAAATAAAAATGAGGAACCAGAAAAATTTAATTCTAAATAATTATTAAAAAGTCCGTACTTTCTTAGTGTAGATTTTTATATTTCGTAGATTTTTTAACTGAGTCATCTACATTAGGATCAGTTCTCGAAGATGCTAACAGAATCAGATTGTTCTAGATGTGAATCAGTTTCTCTTTTTTTCCCCTCCAAAATCTAGACAAAAAGAAGCCAAAGTGTATTCACAAAACAAGATACAAGATCAATCAGGATTGGAAAAGAGAACAAACTTTTTCTTGTAATCTTAAATTTAAATTATCTTGCAGTATCGGTAAGAAAAGCTAAATCTCAAAGCCTATCTTCATTCTTGAGAAGCAAGCATTCACTAGGCAGCTCAGATACTTTCTTCCATATACTTTAAAACACACTCCCTCAAATTCCAGAATCTCACGAATGCACTTCCTTCGGAAAACCAACGCACACAACAATGAAGGAGAGTGTTGTCTACATTATAATTTTCTATTGTTATTTGATTAAAAGTGTGTGATGGAACTATACGCGGTTCTACTAATATCTTCTTTTCTCTCTAAAACAAAATATTTATACAACCAACTTCATCGAGAAAGCGAACGTGATTTATGTAAATGAGGTATATTATATAAATTCGGTTTTCGCGAGTTGTCAAAGGGTGAAGTAAGAGGTTAAGTCAAGGGAAGGAAAGGAAGGGAGCAAGTGATTTGTTGACAAGCTGAAGTTGATACGTTAGATGTGTGCAAGTAGGAGTGAACTTGAAGTTTGAGAATTAGTTAAAGATTGCAGAGCGTGGAGCCATCGTCAATTGAACAAGCCAAAGAGAGTGCCTACAAGTTCCAGTGTAAGATCCGAATTATTAAAGGTTCAGGTACTGTGTTATTAATTAAGTAGAAGCTAGTTATTAGTGTGCGACGTAGTTGTAAATGAGCGCATTTAAGCTGTCTTAGATTCAGTTGAGGGTCTGTAATAATATCCCCGTATTAGAGTATCTCACCTCTGCACTTTACCATAGTTCATATACCTTAATTAGAATTGTATTGTGCCTGGTTGATATTTGTTAATAAGAATTAATAAATTAATTAGATTGGAAATAATGTCTGTGGATTATTCTATTCCTCCTACACATCTAGCTGGGCTTACAGGTAGACAAGAGGGTTCGGATGTAAGGGGTAACCAAAGGTTACCACGAGTGTATTTAAAATAGATTTTGATGTTTTATTTTATCCAAAACCACCACCTTTCAATAAAACAGTAAAAAAAATTAGTATTTATTATTATCTTTTCATTTTTTTGATCTTCCAATAAGTCTTTGCGTGCCACTCTTACAACTCTGCCGTGCCACACTATGGCATGCGTGTCGCGGGTTGAACACCCCTGATCTAAGGAGTTTGCGAATCCTTAAGAAACTATTTAAAAAAACTGTAAAGACCAAAAACATTACTCAATTGCCACAGCACCGAAGGTCTATTCTACGAGACAAGACTTATTCTCTGGATGCATTAAGAAATCAGCTAGCTGTAAGAGCATGATTCAGGGTCTTACATAGTATAGAAGTCTAAAAGAAACGGCTTTGAGATTTTAACACATAAAACACGCAGTATTTGAAACTTTCAAAGTTTTTGTACGACGAATTTCTTTCATTTTGTTACAGGTAAAAGTCGTTAAGGATGAAGACCTTTACGGATGAGAAAACAGCCTTAGCGTGGGCCGGGTGCAGGAAAGTGAGTAGAATTTTCTTCTAAACATTTCATTGAAGCTTTGTTACGCAAGATCCTCATGCAATAAGCAGTATTGTTTTGCGTAATTAACATCGAAAAGGAATCGTTTGAAATATCGTTGTATATCCTTGTGATTACCTCATTTTTTGAATACACGGAAATAGGTATCATTTTTTAAATGAAAATTTCGAATTCTAAAATATTTTTCACGGACATAAATCTTTTTAGTTCCTTTTTTTTTTAATTATAATTATACACACAAACAAAAACAGTGGGTTAAGCTCATGACGATTAGAGGATAAAAATAATAATGTTTTTTCAGCCGAATTCAAAACTGCCGTTAGACTTGTAAAATCCAGATGAAATTACAAATTTGAAAATTCAGTAAAGATGCTCGAGCATTAAAAATATCAGAAAATTTTCATTTTTTTAAAAAAATGAAACTCTTAAGGCAGTAGTCTTCAAACTTTATCAAATCATGGAACCCTTAGACCTATTAGGTGTTTTGGGAAAACCCTATCGTACAGTTAGAAGAATATATCTTAAAAATTACTTAAAGTAGATCAACATGTTACATGCATTCAATATATAAAAGAAAATTACAATATTTTTACTACAGAGTTTTAACTTAAAATTTATGTAGTTTAGTCGTTAATAATATTTCGTACACCAGGTGCCACCTTCCCTGCCATATTTTTTGACAGAGACATTTTTATGTATATATATGCTCGCATTTTTTAGCACACAAAATAAATAAGTATAGCTCTCTCTGTTGAAGTTGTCTGCAATCAGATTTCATATTTTGTATTTGATTTGATTCTATATTTCATTTATGTTGCCACATACGTCAAAATTCTTTTTCACGTAAATATGTTTTCCGAAGACATTTAAATGCTCCGGCTAGGTGGCGTAGTTGGTTAGGCGTTGGCCTTCTGCACCCAAGTTTGGGAGTTAGACCTCGACCAGAGTCGGGGAATTTTCATGATGCAAAAAATCGGCAGAGTCCATGACGTACGAATATGCGGCCTCTTAAAAATTCCTAGAGTGCCTATTAGGCTTGGGTGCACTCGGCAAAATTAAATTCCTTGTACGATTTCTCATCGTCAGATCTCAGGTGTCCCCCTCTGGGGAGGAAACCAGGGTTTGCAGCCCCGGAATCCCGGTGTTTTTTCAGATCCCGAAATCCCGGGATTTCATTTTTGCATGAATTATATTTTGAAATTTTGTTCTCATCAAAATTATCTAAGAATTTATTTATACGTGAAAATTTATATTTTTTTGAAATACGTACGTATAGAATTTTTTTCTGCGCAACTATAAGTGCTGTAAGTAAAAAATTATATGTAGCTCTTATTTCTCGTAAGGGTGAACGTTGCACAGATTTAAGTGGACATCTCAGAAATATATTTTGTCACAGTTCCTTCTTCAATCACATGGGTGAATTAATAGTGGATCTACTTCAATGACTTGACACTTCAAATCCCAATGCATTACTAAAAGCTCATGCGGCAGGGCTTGGCCACTCTTGTTCATTTCTTACCGTACGGCATCACGGACCCCCCCCCCCTTTTGTAAATTAGTACAGTAAATTTATAAAATAGTTTTAAATTATAATATAGTATACAAGCGGCTCTTAATCTTTCAGTCGCCGCTGCCTTTCTTAACATATCAACTTGACATCGCGGACCCACGATATTTTGAACACCCCTCCATAAATTAATATTCTTGATCGAAATACATATTTTAGAAGTTTTTGATGTGTAACATCTTTACTCTCGGTTGCTGGATATTTGTTGGAGTGATTTCGCGAAAAGGGACGGAAATGCGTAACATGAAGTCGGGAGAAGCGCGCGGTGTTCGATTTGACCAATTCAGCGCCTTGGGGTGTCTCTTCGCTAGCCTCGTCTCGGGGTCCAACTGTAGTAGCAATTAAGACGCCCGCCTACCGCACATACCAGCAAGTCTTATTAGACTTCATTCAGAATAAATTTGTGATTCTTACGCTCAATTGTCAAAGTCTCAGGGCTCGTTGTGTGTGAAATCTGAGGATATATTTTTATATATGTGTAAACTATATATTAATAATTATATTTCCTGGTAAGCGTCTGACAAAGCTCATCATTCTTAAAAAAAATAGGAGTAAGTAATGTGGAATTATTTGAATAAATATTTAAGTGCTTATCATTTTCATATTTTGAGATTAATTCCTGTCACTGTCAATATAATATTTTTAACTGTGATTAAAAAAGATTTCTCGATGAAGAAAAACTAACTAATTAAGTAAACGGGTATTTTTGATTTTCTCTAATATTTAATTTTTAAGCATGCGCTTGACGGTGTCTCTTCGCTACCCTCGTCAGGGGGTCCAACTGTAGTAGCAATTAAGACGCCCGCCTACCACACATACCAGCAAGTATTGTCATTTTGGTGGTCGCATACATTTCTCCGAATCAAACAGTTAAAAAAATAAAGATTTCCTGCATTTTGTACTTTTACCGTATACCGAAGGTGGTTCTGCTCTTTTTTTAAAAAACTCACTCGTTTCCCATGATTTTGAGTGGTGATTTTAACGTTAACTTCCGTTTGCCAGAAGCTGAGCCGCTCAGAGCTTTTCTGAAAGATGAACTCAAGCTCGAAATGAACACTAATCGAAATGTTTCGACAACTAACAGTGGTACTGTTATTGACGCCGTTTTTCAACGATATGTAAATACTTTGAAATCACAAGTATATGTGTCATACTTTAGTTTTCATAAATCTCTATTGTCTCAGCTCTTCCCCAAATTGAACAATAATAAATATTTTTGATAAAAAAACTGCATTCCTCCTTGTGTTAATTAAATAAAATTTTCATTAAATATATAATTATTCGATAGAAAATTATTTCCAGTCATAACCGATTCATTTCTCTCAGGATTAAAGTCACTATTGCGTATTTACCATGATAACAACTCAGATGTTACACATCAGCGGCACTTTAGTGATCTAGTCTAGGATGGCACACCTTTCAATTTTTCAACGAGACCTTTCAGAGTCTGTAAAAAGGGGTAATCTTAACGGATAGTAATTATATTAAATGAGACCTTCGCGGACGCCCTAAAAGGCACTGGGTCCCCGGATCACAATTTAAGAACAGCTGGAGTATACATTACTGTATAGACTGCTATCAACCTGTTAATTATCATCGCTTTACTGTCTATTTATTACGTTTAGATATCCGTATTCTTTGTTGAGTCCCTCTCATGGTACTTTTACATTTCTTTAAACTTTGATCATTGCAAAATCGTTAATAACATCATTGTAAACAATTTGAGTGCATAGCACATCAAACTGCTAAGTTTTTCAATTTCCATAAAGTTCCGCGCACATACACACACAAACATAACTCATAAAGAATTCACTAGTCGCCGTAGTTTTAATTTTTTCTCTTTCTTTAGCTCCATTTTTTGCGCCCGAGGCAAGTACCTAGTACGCTTAAAATGAAAAACGGCCCTGCCCCTAAATTGTTTCTAATTTTCGCAAAGAGGGGGGGGGGGGATAGCATTAAAATATGGTTGCATTGATTTTTATTGTTTGGTAATATGCTTTTGCTACCGTGTTTACGTATATGATCTTTACTTTTTTGGTTTATTTTTATCGTAGTAAATTATCGTACCCTATTAATTTTATGAAATTGGATTTTAAAAAAAAATATTTAACCATTATTATATTGGAAGCTATTTTGTTGCAGTATTGTATTTTTGTAATTTCTGTTGTATAATAGATATCTTAGGAATAACTGGTGAGTACCAGGATTGTTTTTCGACAATAAATTCTCATCTCTCCTGAAGTATTGTCTTGCTCTTTGAAGTACTTAAGTATTAGCGTCACCGTAGTCAAATTGGTTCCACGTGAATCGCTCCATTTCCCACCAGAATCTGACTGTGATTGGTATTTTTTCATATAAAACACATTAGAATCAAGATATTCGCGTGGAGCCAATTTTGCAACAGTGATGCTCAGGGCCAATCCTAAGTGTACAGCGCATGCACCGCACGCGAGCGGTTAAGGCAAGGGGCGGCAGCAGGCAACATATCAAACAAGCAAAATTTTTTACGAATTTCTCAAAATAAAACTTATAATGAATCGAATAAATAAGCTGAATTGAAAAAAGTGGTTAAAAAATAAA
The DNA here is from genome assembly GCA_019973975.1 of Trichonephila clavata. Lineage (NCBI taxonomy): Eukaryota > Metazoa > Arthropoda > Arachnida > Araneae > Nephilidae > Trichonephila > Trichonephila clavata. The sequence goes on along the minus strand of BMAO01030584.1, from coordinate 64,804 downwards.
AATAGATCTCGATTTTCCGATAACAGCACAGTTTAAGAAAAATAAAATATTAGTGCACGGTGTGTTGGTTCACACATATTCCATTAATGTCTAATCTTTATACACATCCTTCATTTAGTAGCAAAATTCATGGCAGAGCGGATAATACCGTAAGAAAAGATTTTTTTTTTTTTTTTTTATCATGAGTGGTACTGGCGGTGCACTGCGGATCGATGCTTAACAAAGGCGTCACAAAAATGATTTTTGCGAAAGGTACTTTCGAAAATATCTAAAATGGTTAACATTACCTCAGACATAGGAGTTTTTAAATTCAATATGCATTTGGGGAAATTAAAAGTTTTCAATTTAATAATAGACTTATAATTTATGAGAACAAATTAGAGGAAAGAAGCTATTTTTTTTTTTTGCATCTATTTGCATTTTTGATAATTTTTTTAAAAATTTTTATACATGTAGATAAGTTTAAAAGATCAACGTTAAGTATTAGTCAAAATATGAAAAATTCTCTAGAGGGGCGGCACATTAGATCTTTGCACGCGGGCGGCCAACACCCTAGGATCGGTCTTGGTAACGTTAATACTTGAGACTCATAGCATAAAATCCTCTAACCCCGATCTACGTAACAATATATATCGAGCGGTTTTCAACTGGAAAAGTTTCGTAATGATTCAAATGATTTTATTGTAGGTTTTTCAAATTTGCTTAGCCCTTAATGGTTTTCTTAGTTTTATACAACCACAGTAATTAAATTATTTGTCTGTTTCGAAAACACTTTAAAAATGATAGATACATTTATTCCTCTCAGGGGAATTCCACGTTCTTCATAAGCACTGAAGTCTCAGGCGATGCGGTGTCGGAGCCGAAACCAGCCGGAGCTTCTGCAGAGAGACACTCTTTTCTGCAATATGCCATGCTTCACTTCAGAGAGGATTCATTCAGGTAAAGGAAAAGAGTTTAATTTCGATTCTGAATTTTAATAAATCCCAACTGCTTTAATTATTCGAATGGTGATATATAAGTACAATTCCATAATGCTGAGGTTTTTTTTAAAAAATATCTTAAAACTTGCGAAATCGAATTGTTACCCCAGAACGTAAGGCTTCGAACAAGCCTACAAGGTTCTGCTCTGCGCGACTTCGTGTCGGAGCAGAATCTTGACTATTTTTCTTTCATTCCGGCGCTTGCATTCTTAAACGCTAAAATGTTTTCTTTGCAGGGATGATAGATATAATTCTACGTGTGAGATAGATATAAACGCTATACACTAAACATATAATTTATACAACGCAGAGTTTTTCATCTAAACCTGTAGTAGTGGGCATACCTGCTATAGGTAAAATTAAAAATACAGTAAAATACGTTTAACGTGAAAACGAAATATTGGTTAACACGAAACACTACAACAGTCCAAACTAACATATTTTTTTCATGCATTTTTCTCTTAACACTAAGCGAAAACCGCTTAACTCGAAAAGAATTTCTTTTTGGGAATGAACAAAATACGGAAAACATCAGGCGAAGTTTGAAAGTTTCTGTATTATTGGACTGTTCTATTGTATCATCGAAAGAATTTGTTGCAGTAGATGACTGCGTACAGCCTCAATTATGGCAGACAAAGACATTTTGGAGTTCGTTCAAAGCTCAAAAAATATCATTGATGCAGATTCTGATGAAGAAAATGAGGTGAATAATGTGCGCAGCTCTTGTTTTCCTATAATCCTCCGAAATGTGAGACATCATGAAAAGTGTGCACAGTTATTTACACGCATACCAAAGCTAAAATGAATAATGAAGTGGACGACTTCGAACAATTCGTTGCTAAAAAAGACAATACAAAGAAAAATATCAGATTATTTTCCAAAAATTCAATAAAGGTTTTTTTTTCAAATCTTAAAAATTTTGATTAAATTTCATTAAGTTCTTGTAAATGTTTTTGTTTCATTGATTTTTATGAACTACATGCATACACACATATCTATGTAAATAAAATGTACTCTGATAAACTTAATTTTGTTGAATATATGTTTCTTTTTTGCAATATCCTTTAACACGAAAAAATATTTCAGTCCCCTCAGTTTCGTGTTTAGCGATTTTCACTGCACTTGTAAAAGCATTTGAAATAAAAAATTTTAGAAAGGAAAAACACTCTGAAGAATAATAAGATTTATTGAATAATTTTGTAATTTAAACACTCCTCACCCTTTCTGGAAGAAAAAAAAATGGGTTTCATCAAGGAATAAGTTTTTTATTTGTTAATGTTGAATTTAAGCTACATATAGACACATAAACGAAAAAAGTTTTATAAAGCAACAGCCAATCGAATGCGGTTGACGCTATTATTCTTTATAAATTATTCAAAAAAAATGATCGTTGATGAAATATAGTTTTGATTTTGCAACCTTACGCGAACAGATCGTTCAACCTCTCACAGCAATCTGTATACCAACTAACCCCAACAATGATCGTAATTCCTTAAAAGAAATTTATAATTTTATGGAATTCGAAATACTATAAGATTTTTTAACGCTCTTTGAACTTTTTGCAACAGATAAATCATTTTATATGCAATAATAAATTCTTTAATTCATAGAGGCGAACACAGTATGGGTCATGTAGGATCCATGAGAGGTACTGCCAGGATTATTGAATATCTCACCAGAAAAAAGACGAAAAGAGGAAATTTTTCTGATTGGACCTGGAAAGAGCTGACGGACAAGGTCAAATATTCGCCAGTAAGTTATTTTTCACCTAATAAAATCAAAGAAAATATTCTTATTAAATTAAACAGAAAGAAATTACGAAAGACTTTCAAATTATCCAGAATGAATGGATAGTAAAATTCCGGTTAAACTATTATATTAACAAACTTGAAAGAGTAAAAGTAGGTATTTAAAAAAAATAGCGACTATTTAATTATTACTGCTTTTAAGTAAAATTAATCTCTTTCTGGATGGTGCTGTGCGGATATCTCAAGATCCATTTTTTCAAGTGGTCACCTTCTTGATATTCTGTAATTAAGAAGAGTTTAGATGTGTGTTAGGCACAGAACTCTGCTTTACACTTACCGGTATGAAGCAGTTATTTTGCGTAATTCCGACAACGCTTTGTAGGATTTAATCTTCATTTTATAATTCCTGCTCCACTAAATTGCCTTCGTTCGCACAGCAAAAGTTTTCCGGATAATCCAGTTTTAGGTTAAACTCCTCCTGTGTAATCGAGGGTCTATTGTAATTATGAAATATATATGTTTCATTAGAATTTATCAGTTTTTAAACTTAATTAAAATGTTAGTAAAAAAATTATTCCAATCTACGATATGTATTGTAATTATTTAAGGTTAATGCATAAAGTAATGTAAAATCACTTCTTTTTCAATAATTGAAAATAGTCTTGCTTTTTTTGGCATAGTTATGTCACGATACTTTGAATTCATGACTAAATGTTACAGCAAAAACAATTGCTTGGTTTTTTTTTTTAGAAAAAAGATGGCTTAGATACAATATTTAAATTATATATGTAATCTGCATTTTATTATTACTTGCCATCACACATTGTTTAGATATATATGAAAAATATTCACTTAAAACTCTAATCCAATATATTTTTCTCTAAATCTTAATATCGAAACACATTTTATTTCACTTAGCATTAAAAACCTATATTTTGACAGGTTAGTGATTCCTCGTAAAAAAGATTAGGCCTTGAATTTTAAAAAGACTTATTCACAATTCCTAGTAAAAGAATATCATAATAGCTAACACGTACCTTACTAAGTGGGTTAAACCTTTCCCTAAAACACTGATGTAATTTCTAAAAATAATTTACATTTCCCTTCACTTGAATACATGATTATATTTTTATGTTACATTTTCTTGTTTTTTCTTAGTATTTAAATCTATAAAACGAATGATTCCCTCTCATATTTTTCCACTTAAGCATGCTCAAAATAAATCTGTTAAAATTAAATACACAATGATGCGATCAAAATCAAGCTTTTTTACCGCTACGACTACAATTCACAAAATGAATACAATCTCATCCTTACATTCCATATATAAAGCTGAAACATTGGCTGACGACTGCTAATAGCATTTCTCAACCTATGTTTATAGTTTATATATTGAAAATTCGATGGATGCTATATCAAGTCTTGATATTTTCTTGCTTATTTTTTTAGCTTTAAGTCAGATTTATAATTTTATATAATATTAATGACAAAAATGTTCAAAAAATTTAAATTATCTTGGGATTAAAGTTACTTAGTGCTACTATCATATAAACAATAAAATACACTATAAAAAACACATGCACAATACATAAATATTTTATTTAAAATTTATATAAAAACACATTTACTTAAATCATTCTGAAAGAAAATATCACAATAAAGAACAAGTGGTCCAATGTTTAATATCCACTACAATACAAGAAATTTTTTTAACTCCTTTTTCGACTATTGCACTTCTAAAAATTCTCTGCAATTTATGATCAAAACTTACTTTTAAAAATGCTTGGCAAGATCTTCGATATTAAAAAGAAAGACATGGTAAAACAGCATGCTTTATATCATGTGATCATAAGCCAAGTTTACTAGATTCTTAATGCAACAGCATTCAATTTTCAAAAACGCATTAATAAATTTCTTCCACTAATTTGATCAATAGTTAATTTTAGTTTTACATTACCCAATTTGAATTTTCGATGTATAAAAATGCATGTATTTACATTAAACTGTACTTTTTATATTAGAAATATAGTTTGATGTTTGGAAGGTAGTCATAAATATATCACACAATTTTAACAAATGAATAATTGTTTGCAATTTGTTAGTAGGCAATACAAAGTGTTTGATTTTTTTTTTGAAAATGAGGTTAACATCTAATTTTAACAAATAAATTAACTGATATTTGCAGATGCATTTTTTATTAAAAGCTTTTATTTAACTTACAATGTATGTATGTATGTATGTAATTTGTTCGGGTGGAATCTTGCAACTCAATTTTGAAGCTGATATCTTCATCCTATTGAGCTAAAATTTTGTATACACTTTTAGTTTGGATGACAATGCATGTTTTGACCATTTATATTCCGATATTGCAATTAATTAAAAAGATATTAATTAAAAACGTTAAACTAGTTTTGCGCGCCAACTTCAATATGTCAGTATTGTTGTAATAATGTTATTGTTACAACAATGACATAAGTTGGCGTCGAAAATCGGTTTTCAGCCAAACTGGAATTTCATAGCGTTGCGCTAATGACTGTATTAATTAACTTTGTCTAAAAAATAATTACATTTCTACAACTTAAAAATCTAATTTCTGCAGCGTATGCAATTTGTTTAGAAATTTTTATCTATTTTCTTCGATTTAAATTTTTTAAAAAAAAAAAAGTAGAGCTATTTTTCAAGTAGATTGGTACATTTTATACCTTTCTCAACGCTGCAAAGTTAAACTGAGAGGGAGCATTGTAGAAATTCTTTAAAAAATTTATCTAACTTTAATCTATGAAACTCAGACAAAAAAAAATTACAGAATCGGAAAGATCATTTATTTCGTCCCGATAAGGTATAATGTTTTTTACGAAATAATAATATTTGTATTACGATTTTTTTTTTTTAATAATTCAAAATCGATGCGTTTTTATGAAAATAATGTCTAAATCGTTGCGCATGAATTTTTTTTGTTTAAATGAATCGACATTCCGTACTAAAACAGCTCATGCTTTGCTTTTTTAGAATTAGTCATTTAAATATTAAATGCCGAAAACCTTCTTTTTACGATTTTTCAAGAAATACTCAAAATTTTAATTAAACATTTAATAACTTCGTCATTTAAGAAGAAAATCTCGAATTTTTTTTTCGTGTGTGGACAATATTACCCAAGATCTGTACGAAGATTGAAGAAATTGCTTAAAAATTACAGATTTTGAAAAAAATTGTGTTTTTAGTCTAGTACCCTTTTTGGGAGAATTCATTTAGCTAACTGTTCGAAAATAACCGGCAAACACCTAGCATTGAATGAGATGAACATACTGAGAAACCTGTCCAGTGATAACTAAAAAGTGAAAAATAAATTAAAAGTAAAAAAGCTTTTTTAAAACAAGCTTTTATTTAAACGCGCTAAAAAGAATAAAATGAATTTTTCTTTAAAACTTTTTTTACTATCATACTTTTTCCGTCATTACACAATTTATATGATATAAAAGCTTGTCGCGAGATTTACCTCTGCAGATAAACAAGTAAATTAAATAACTTGATTGGATTGATTTTAATTTTTAAAAATTTCAAACTAAGTAAATAAGAGTACTTGAATCTCGCGACGAGCTTTTATATCATATAAATTGTGTAATGACGGAAAAAGTTGATAGTAAAAAAAGTTTTAAAGAAAAATTCATTTTATTCTTTTTAGCGCATTTAAATAAAAGCTTGTTTTAAAAAAGCTTTTTTACTTTTAATTTATTTATAGTCTGTATCTGATTATCATAAGTTGAATTTTTTTTACTAATTAGGACATAAAATTATTTTTACACGTTTTTAAAGTTCATACTCACTGACAGTTATAAAAATAAAAATAAAAACTAAAAGTTTAATTTAAAAAATTATTAAAATTCTTCATTAGTAAAGCTGACAAGAAAATTCTTGTTAATAAAAAAAATCCATAGAATTAAAGTTTGGGAGTTTTAAATAATTAAGAACATTTGCTACATCTAAATTGTTCACTTGCTTAGAGCATCACATGCAAAAAAACCTACATCATTCATTTAAAACCTACAATTCACAATTGACAGTTATGCAGACGTCCCTTTTCATGTAACCCAAAGGAAACATCAAGAAACAACAATGTAGGAGTACAAGACAAGGAGATAGGCAACACTTAGAGAACATCACTACATCATGCATATTAATCACTAAATATTACACAATAACTCTTTACAACTACATTGACAGCTTTTGAGATGAAAGGGAAATAATGTGTTAGAATTTATGTTTAACATTCCAGGCAAATATTACTAGTGTTCAAATGCCAGGCTATATTCTATGTGGCATTGAAAGGTAGAAAATAGAATTTAGTTCCGATTTAAAGAATATGAAGAGTTACTTTTAAAGCTATGCTTGCCCAATGTAATATGAACAAAAATGATGATGAAAAATCTATAATTCATGTTTGTAATTTAAAAACAAATATGTATAACTTAATTATTCTATTTTTTTCCCCCTTTAGAGTCCTGAAAAACTGTATATAATTTAATTAGTAGATGTCAACAAATTTGAGAAAGGATTTCTAAAGATGCTTGCACAAGGGAAAATCCAATTGTTATTAGATATCAGTAGAAACATAACAAATTTTTAATTTACCAACAAAAGATTTGATATCCAATATCATTCCATCAAGTTTAATTTGTATTTTGATCATTATTTTCTCTCCATAAAATACCCATTAATAGATAAAAATAGTTGATCAGGCATTCAAGCAATTTATAATCTCATTGCTGGATTAGTAGCATTCTGGCATATTGCAGTATGTGCTTGCAAAGAGCTGAGAAGTCTGAATGTTGTCCCACATATATTGCATCTCAGCAATGAGTCTTTGAGATGAAGTTTTCGGTGGCTTGTAAGCACACTACGATACTTGAAACGTTTGGGACACAATTCACATGCAAAGGGTCTCTCGTTGTTGTGGGTCACCATGTGTCTGTTGAGAGAGCCTTTTTGTGTGAATCGCTTATTACACAAATTACACTTATGGGGATAGAACTGGGCATGCTTCTCTTGAAATGGTTGAGAGATGTAATTTTTGTTGCATTTGGCAATTATTTCCAGAGGATGAATATCATCTGCCCAGTCCCTGTACATCAAAGAGGAATCACATTTAGGGAAACGTCCTGAAAATAAAAATAAAATTTAAGGAAATTGTACTAACAAGAAAAAAAAATAATAAAAGGCTATAAAATATAACAAATATATCAATAAGAAAGCAGATGCATATAAAAATTGAAAAAAGTTAAATGAAAAGAGCCAAAGATAAAACATGTAAATCAAGTAGAGTAGAAAATCACTATTTCTACGATCATAAATTTTTTTTCCATATTGATTTGATAAGAAAAATTTAATGTCCCCATCAAGCAAATGAAGGGGGGGGGGATAAAACTTCAACAGAGCAGCTTGGTTTTGAAAACTATGTATCTTAATTAAGAATAAAAAACCTAACTTGTGAATAAATTATTCCTTTGGTTTATATCGAGGAATGAAATGACATTTCTCTGAGAGTTAGAGTAAGGCAAATTACCTTATAATGATTCTCAAAGAATTGAAATAAATTTTAAGGTAGCAATTTAGATAATTTCAAATTATATATATATATATATACAAGACATTCCTATTAATAGAATTTAAACCGCCTTTTGAACAACTTTAATTAATCCTTCACTTTTCTTTACATTTCAAATTTACTTAAATCCACATATATTTCTTGTAGCTCCATTCCATTAAAATCAAATAAATATTACCAAAATGATATCTAAGTAAAATCAATATTTAACAGTAGTTATAATTAAGCTTAGAAAGAAAAAAATAATTTTTTAAACTTTAAAAAGAATTTCATTATTTTTAGTTTCCAATTGTGACATCATTACTTAAACTGGAATCCGAATATCTCAATAGATTGGCTGTTGATAGCTTCACAGGTGAATATATTTTTTAAAATTTTTCAAATTAAAAAAAAGTAGTACAGTATTATTATTACAATATCTTATTGAAATTGTTGCAACTGAGCTTTTAAATTTTTTTATAGCTATCATGCGGTACATGGGTGATCTGTCTTTGCGTCTAGATCAAAAAGAAGTTGAATGCGTTTATACAATTTTAGTGGTAAGAAAAAATATTTAAATTTTTTTATGTGTACTTGAATTCAAAACATACGAAAATAAATAAATAAATCACTCATAAGAACTAAAAAAGAGTAAACATAACATTAATTGAAACAAACCATATAAAGAAAATAATCAACTTATAACTAAATTATAATAATAAATTAGCTTACTAAGGCATTTAAATTTTGTCTTAAGTATGTTAAGTATGTGGGATAAATCAAAATATATACTTAAATAAAAACTACCACTAATTCTTACAAATCAAGATTACATAAACAGATTCTTTTAGTGATGCACTTTATTGAAAAACAAACTATTAAATAACTCTACTGTAAATAAAAACATACTTTCTTGAAATACATTTTTTGTCAGGTCCTTAATAATTTTTCCGGGGCATACATTTGATTATTCTAACAATCAGTCAAAACAAAATGTTTTATAAAAGGTATGTAAGAAAAAAACTAAAAAGTGTTCAGATATATTAAATAAAATGTAAAGCTATTATTCAAACAAATGAATTAATTTCATTCATGTGTGACCCCACTTATAATTCTCAATTTTCTTTTTTACCATTTGTAATAGTACACAATTTTTTGATCGAATGAATACATTTTAGATATGCCATCACCATCCTGCTTTAAGAGATGAGCTCTATTGTCAACTCATGAAGCAGACCACCAATAACAAAAGTCTACATCAGTAAGTAAAGTCCAAAACACATACTATAAAGACATTTACATCAAGAAAAAGTACATGTTTTTAGTAAAAAAAAAAATTATAACTTTGCAACTTCTTGTTAAAGTTTCACTTCAATATGTCAATAAAAATGTTTACTTAGAATCTAAGAATTCATCTTTTTGAGGCCTTAATAATGAAGTTCATTCCATAGTTTATGACACACATAATTCAGAGATATGAGTTATGATTTAGTTATGCTGAATTACAATTATACAAGTTATGCAAAAAATTTATCAAAATTCTCAGTAGCTTAAAACATCACAGATCCCCCCCTCAATTTCCATAAATTGCTGGAATAAATAAATAAGATAAATTTTAAAAAAATTACCTTATTCTATTCCTACATAAATTTGAAACAATACTTTTATGAGAGTTAAATTTATAAAAAAAAAAGTGCATTATTTTCTATTGAATTATTTTAAGTGGTTGCACTTCTCTCTCAAAATGTACACTTTAAATTATTTCTTTTAATAGTTGAAGTAAACTGATTAATATTTATTGTGTAAAATTAATTTTCAATTAAAATAGAAAGATCAGTAAACAGGAAAAAAGTGAAAACCAGTTTATAATCAACATAAGGTAAATTCTTTTTTAAAAAATGACAATTACAAATCTGAATATTTGAAGTCAAAATGTAGCTGTAATTTACAATGTTATAACATTAGTCAAATATTTTTCTTTATCATGTCATATATAACAGTACGCTTTATCTGAATAACTTTTTTTTATTATTAGAGAAAGCAGTATAAGAGGGTGGAGATTACTAGCATTTATAGCTGCCTTCTTCCGGTGCTCAGATAGTCTGATGCCCTATCTCATGAAGTATTTAGAGACTGCTGCACAAGATAATAGGAGAATAGAACAAGGTGCTAAACCTGATATTTTACAACCAATAACATTAATTCCAAGCATATAAATCAAAATAGCAACATTTATTATTAGTTATGGATTTCTTTTTTTAATAAGGAAAAATACTCATCCCATAAATATATGACAGAAAAAAAATTAATTCAGATTTGTAAGAGAAACTTATTAAAAATGCTTAAATAAAAATAATGAAGTAATACTAATACATCAAATAAAAAAAATCACATATATATATATATATAATATACATTAATGGACGAAAGAAAATCAGAAATATAAAATTTTTTTTTCAGAAACTGCACAAGTTTGTATTAAAAATTTGAAACAAACAATAAAGTATGGAGGTCGACGGAATGTTCCTAGTGAGAATGAGGTTCAAAATATAACTGTAAGTATGATTAATTTGGAAAAAATTTTAACAGAAAAGTTAAAATTAAATCTTGACAAATATGAAATCAAGACATATTTCAAAATAACACAAAAAAGCTATAAATAATTACTTCTTAATTTTATATTGAGTTAAGATTTATAATAAAGGAAATGAATATATTGGAATGAATGAATATAATGAATATATATACATAATATTTCAAAATTTGTTTTTAGAATGAAAGATTCAAAAGCAAACACAGACATTCAGGCAAATAAAGAATAAAATAAGATATCAGTAGGTATACAAGAGCATAACAATTTACATGAAATTATTTGAAACTAAATACTTCTCAAAATGACAACATAAGATTAATAAGAAAATAGATATAAAATTATTAATTCATTTTCTTCACAAAAATACAATAGTGAAATATATATCATTCACATCTTTTAATGCAATTTAATATTGTTTAAATTCCAAAAATAATTAAACATATTGAGTTTTTATTAAAATATCAGTGAGCTACAGATAAAATACTTTGACTTTGTAAAAAAATTTAAATTGATTTGAAACAAATAATACCAGAATTCAAAATGGGACAACAAAAATTTAATGAAGAATTTAAAATAAATTTTTATTTAACTTTCATTCATTCTTTCATAGGTAATTGAACATATGTGAATAAAATAAAAACAACTTTTTTTCCTAGGAAGGAAAATTAAGCAAGCAGCAAGGTTATTTTTTACCAGGAGGTATACAAATATCTCTCTTAACATCCTCTTCTACTGTGGTAGAAGATATCATCAAGTCCATATGCCAAAAAATGGGGATTGAGAATGAAGCCGAATTCAGAGAGTTTTCATTATATTGCATCGTGGAAGGAGGTAAGCAAACAATATTGAATAACAATTTAATCTAATCTTAAGATATACACAACTTTCATTTCATTAAAATAAGCAATAAATGAAAAAATCTATGGTCATTTTATTAAACAGGAGATATAATTAGCAAAATTCCCTTTCAGAACCCTATTTGTGCCTACCAATAATTCTCCAGGCCCATTAAAATTACACAGAATTTAAATTAAATGTTAATACCTCAATTCACAGACAATAAGTATTTAATAAATGTTGTGAAATTATTAACAGTATACTGTATACACACATGCAAATCTTTTTAAATTATCACACAGTACCCCTTTTAGGATTTAAAATGAAAACTTCTATAGAACTCAGTATACATAAATATGTTTTTATTCTCCATACTCTATTAAAGGATGTTGATTCTGCTTTTCACATTTTAAAAAGTTTTAATAATCATTATATTTTTCAATTATGTATCAGATTAAATCATACACAGCACATTTCTGAGAAATAGCACAGAAAATCATTCATGATGAAAAATTACAATAGTCATTCCAGTTGAAAAAAATCTTTTTACATGATTTTTTACAGCATCCAAAATCTAAAAGCTTTATTACAATAAAGTACTTACCCAATATCTGTAAAAAAATTAGGTTCTAAAAGGATAATTTTCTTTTTTAATTGTTCTACATATATAAATAATTCTATAATATAAGAAATAAATCTGTTTTCAGATCAATATACAATGCCACTGGAAAAAGATGAATATGTCCTAGATCTTGTAGCTGAATTAGAGAAAAATGAAAATATTTACTACCTGGTATTTTGTCGTTCAGTATGGAATTTTCAACTAAGGCTAGATTCAGAGCTTTATATTGATATAATTTTTCATCAAATTGTACCTGATTATTTAGAAGGCTACTTATTGGTACAGCCTTCACATCAAATTAAAATGACACAAGAAACATTGGTAAGTATAAATATTCTTTATATGAATAAGTATTAAATTAAATTGTTAAGTTTTTGAGAAACAAAATAAAATAAATAAAAAGATAAAGTCTTGATAAAAAATATTTGTACTTTTGTGAGCTTCAAAAATGATGCAAAATATTCTTTTGTTTATACAAAAATTGCACATTAATAAAGTGAAAATATAAATTTAAAAAAAATACTTTAAAATTAAAATTATCAATTTCAATAAAGGATGCAAATAATTAAAAATATCTAAATGACAATAATTAAAAAATACTATTAAAAAATTTTAAATTTCAGATTTAAATATGTATACAAGAGAAAATTTCTATAAACTTGACAAATTAATAATAGTTCATCCAGAGTATAACATATCAAGAAATAATTTAACTTGATAGTTTTATGTTGATTTTAAAAATTATGTCAGAAATATTTAAATTTAAAAAGGACGTTAAATAAACTTGTGTAAAAATTTAAGTCAAATTGAAAAAGAAAGATTTTTTTAAAAAAAATAATACTCAATTACTGTGAAATTCAGCGTATAACATGCACCCCTTCTTTTACGAAGAAACCTGAAATGTACACATAGAGCTCTTATGTTTGGAAATCATTTATTCAAGATATTATCCCAGGCTTTTGAAAAAATAGTATACAACAAGAATTAAAACTCTAAGTTCCTCAAGTAAGACATATTTTTAAAATAAACAGTATTCCGATATACGTAGAAATCTATTTTGCTTTAAGCTCATCTCTTCCCCCCCCCCCTATTTTTAAAGCTATCATTTTTATACCCAGTGCAAAACACGCACCTGTAAATTTTGATCTTATTTTTGGTGTTAAAAGTGCGTGTTATACACCGGATTTTACAGTAACTTGTACAACTAAATAATTTTTTTAAAAATATTTTTAACACAATAATTGTATAGGATTTATGTAGAAGTCTTATTTTTAATGCTGCTAAAAATATTATGAATAAATCAACATACATAAAATATCAGATAAGTCAGCGATAAGACTAAAAATCTCAAAATCTAATTTTATTATGAAACATATTGCACTTTTTTCCAGCAAGAATTAATACGAATAGCCTTACTGCTTCATAGGGCTAGTGGTGGAGAGGATATCCCAAATGAGTAAGTATTCCACATGTTTCTACTAATATAAAAATATTTTTTTTCTCATAATACTGGAACACAGACAAAGAGAGAGAATTAAGATTTAATTTTCAAAAATTCAATATTTTAATAACTGTATTGGAATTTTATTGATTATTAAAACCCATATATTTTAAATTTTATGCTTGTATGTAACAGTCACATAGCAACTCTATTTAACAGATAATTATTGACCCTTCAATATATTTTTGGCATAATTAAAAATATTGTAATAAATAAAAAGAAAAAAATGTTTAAATGTAACATACAACTCAGCAATAATTTTTCTACATAAAATGGAACTTTAGAATTATAGATTAAGCAAAACTTAAATAACCATTATAACGAAAGGTTAAAGAATAAAATGGAATGTTAATACTCATCAAACACTGATAGGAGAAGAAAGCTCTGATAATTTAATTTTTAAGAGAATTACAAATCATTACATTTACATTTAGGAATTTATAACATTAAATAAGTATGATATAATTATAAACATTCCCCCCCCCCCCGTCTTTTCCAAATACCAGAGACACAATAACATAGAACAGTTATAAAATCATAAATTTTGATGTTTAAAAAATGCATTTGAAATGTGAACATGATAGTATGTATTTTTACAGAATGGAAATGTTAAGCTTATTACCAAAGACAATTTTGGACACATACAATGAAAACAGCAAAACATCGATGAAATATATTTCCCAGTTATGGGATGATATGATTCCTTTAAATACAACAGAAGCCAAAGCACAATGTTTAGGTAAAGTATCCATACTTTTGATCATTTCAGTAAGTATTTCTATCATTTAGCAATAAATCAATAATTGAGAGACAATGATGTTGAAGAATTTCCAAACTCTTGCAAACGCAAATATTTCAAAAGACAAAAGTATAAAAAACATTAAAATTTATGCTTAAATTAAAACCAACTGAATCAGTGAAGTTGATGGTCAGCACAATTAAAAACATTATTGAATAAAATATTCATTAATTAACTAATATATACATATCTTTCTGAACATACAATATTTTAACATGTTACTTTTTTACAGAAATTCTGCAGAAATGGCCACTCTTTGGATCATGTTTTTTTGGAATAAAGGTAAATATTCATTTTGAAAAATGTAACAAATTTAACAGATATCTTACAATGATTAAAGAAATTTTGATAATATTTGTAGAATTAAGCACAGAAATAAAATAAAATTATTACAGTTGGATAAATTTATTTTCAGATGATAGAAGAAAACATTGAAGAAGAATCAATACTTGCCATAAATAAAATGGGAGCGAATGTACTAGATATCTTTTCTCATGCAAGTACAAAATATGTAGATTTTATAAATTAGTACAAAATATAAAATAAACTATGAAATTTCCAGAAATAATTGCTCTATAAATCTAAAATCATAAAATAAATAAAAGTATCACTTAAACATGTGTTAACCATTACATTTTAAAGAGAATCTCCCAACTGAATTCGAGACCCAATATAAAAATTATAATACGCCACAAAAATTATTAACTGCAAACTGTATTGAATTTTTTAGAACAAATTTAATGTTATGCTACATTAAAAAGAAATAAATAATTTTAAATATTTTAATAAGAAATAAAAAAGAAATAGATAATTTTAAATATTTTAATAAGAAATAAAAAAGAAATAGATAATTTTAAATATTTTAATAAGAAATAAAAAAGAAATAGATAATTTTAAATATTTTAATAAGAAATAAAAAAGAAATAGATAATTTTAAACACGAATCTGTAAGGTTTGAACTACAATGGTAAAACAAATAATAACTCTAATGAATTATCTTTATTTTTTTATTCACTCAAACTTTTTTAAAGTTATATATTGTTACAGAATGCTACAGGCTTTAGTAAATGTATACAAATTTGAAAATTGAACAAGAGCATATTTTGTTTATCATTTTATAAATATCTAACATGTTTCATGTATAACAATGCAATCATCGTATAGGAGATGTTATGGCGATTTAGCTTTTCCGCTGTTCATGCTCCATGTAATGTTGTTGAATTACATGGTACAACTTATGCAGATGTAATTTTTGGAGATGAAACAATTCAGAAGACAATAAGACTTCAAGTTGACCATGTAAGTAATTATTCATTCTTATAATTATTTTCAATATATTTCATGCAATGTTCCAAAAGAGTTAGATCAAAAATAAAGCCCATAGGTAAAATTTCTTCATTCATTGTAAAACATGAAATACATTTAACTGCACCAAAACATAGAAAAATGTCTTAAAATCTTGCTAAAATTTTATTTGGTATAATATTTTCTCCTCTTTGCATTTTACAGGCTCATGAAGTGACAAGACTCATCAAGCAGTATGAAGCAATACAAAGACAAAGTGAAACAAAAAATACATCAATGGATTATCCAGCGGTGATGATCAAAATATAAAACCAATGTAAAAAAGAAAAATTTTAAATGAGCCTCACATGAAAACACATATAAAGAAATGTATTTGTATATTTTATTTTTATGTTTTCCATATTTGAATTATTATTATTTTTTTTTTTATAAATGCACACACATCACTGACTTTTTTTTACGGTCCTAGTATTATATTTATAAAAGCATATATGTATTAAATATATAAATTATATTTCATAAATAATACATTTTTTTATTATTTATGTATGCAACCCACATTATCTATTATAAAATCCACAATGAAATTAATTCATTATTTTAATAAATTCTAAGTATTCATGATAACAAATCAATAAATAAACAGAAAATATGAAACTTAAAATAGCTAGGAGAGAAAAAAATATTTGCAAGAGCTCAAAATATTTACAATATTTATATTTAATACTCTAGTCATATATATCATGAGGAAGAAAGCTGATGCCCACACAGAGAATTCTATGATTTCATTGAATAAAAATATTTGTTACATCTTGATTTTTACTGTTGTTTTTCATTCATTTATGCTTCATTAAATCTATATGTCACAAAGTTACTTACAAACTCATATTGCAAGACTTTAAATGCAATAAATCATATAATAAATTTTAAAAATTTAATATTTACCAAAAATTGAGGAGGGGGTTACAACTATTGTAAAAAATTTTGTTGATGACAAATTTGATAATATATAAATCAAGAATGAAGAGAAATAATTTTCTGTTAGTAACAAAATCCAAATAGAAATATTTTAATTACATTATTGATCATAAATAACATTGTATTAAAATTCAAAATATTTATTGTTTAATAACTGTAAATATAGTAACAAATCTGACAAAGCTAAAAAAATAAATAAAACCACTAGAAACAAAGAAACAAACAAAAAAGTGAATTAATTTCTTTCTATTTCAACAATTCCTTAGTAATATTTAATGGTAACAAGAATCCAAAGCAACATTAAAAAATTCAGAAAGTAATAATTTACAGAATGTACTCCAATATAAATATTGAATTGCATAATGAAATACATATGGTAACAGACACTTTCTATAACAGAACAGTTTATATGAAAATATTAAACTTGGTATTATCTTTTTAGGGATTCACACCTTGAACAAAATTAGATAAGTAGAAAAATATAAATAGTTAATTTAAAAAGTTTTATTTAATATAAAATACTTTTAGTTAAATTTCCAATTAAGTATAATATTTTTACATAAACTGAAATATGTATGTAAATTTTTATACATAAGATTTTTCCAAACAATATTAAATAACATTAAATATATATAAATGTTTAAAAAACACATTATTAAAAAAATAATCTTTGGTATCAAATGCATAGCATTAAAATGACAATGTATTGTAAATGGTTACATATAATGATCATGTATAAATAAAAGGGGCAAACATGCAAAAACATTGAAAAAAATCAATCTAAATAAATAAAATAAAAAGTTTTAAAAAAATTAATAAAAATTTTCAAATGATTTCATGTGCACCTTGATTAACAAAAAAAGTTATATAGCTCAACTTTAAATATGAAATGTTTGGAGCAAAATTTTCTTTAAATTAAAAAATGTTTTAAATATTTTTTTTTCAAAAAATTTAAGGTTTACACAATATAAAAACTAGCAACTTATATTGAATTATATTGTAGTATTAATAAAATGAGTTTTAAAAATTAAGAAATTTTACAACAGAGAAAATAAATAACTTAAGAATTTTCACCAGCTGTCTGTTGAAGAAAAGGGATGTCCGCAACTTTTAACAGTTTTCTAACAGAAACTTTCGTCCAAATATTTCTCTCAGCAATGGAGCCACAGTGTGGTTCCAGTTTTCATCCCATCTTAAAGAAGAAGTTCTTTCCAAATTTTCACGGAATGTGTGTAAGCGAGTACGTCTTTTGGGGAAACCCCGGAAAAGAGACTGAAACATTTCACAATAAGTTATATTACATTTAAGCAAATTATAATTGTGAATTTTTTTAATTTCAAATCCAAAAATACAATTACAGAGATCTTTAAATTTATCATATATTCAACATATGCTAATATAAAAAATACAACAATGAAAAACCTCATAAAATATCTTAAACAATATTCTCTTAATAAATTTTTATTGAATAAGCAGAACAGAAAGAAGCTTACACAAAAAATAGTATAATACTTACATATAAAATTTTATTAAAGATGAATATATATATATGTACACATATTTAAATAATGAACATATATGAAATATTAAAACAATTTTATTTCTTTGTCCTTGTAAATAACAAAGGTTTTAATTATGGAATTTCAAGTAAAATTGCATTTTTTTCAATCTAATTTTTCTTTTAGCATATCACCTGATTCAAAATTGATATTTGTATGTTTCTAACATACCTATATTGATATAATTTACACATGTCCTGGATATAAATATTAAGCATCTAATCTTTAACTTCTTTGTATTTTCTATCATAATAGTATAGCAATCATTACCTAATGCCCAATTTTAAACAAAATAGTGCAATCAAATGATGACATTTATCTCTAGATGCCACATTCAAGTCAAATTATTTTCATTTGAAGATGGTATTTCTACTTATTTATAGCAATTGCAATAAATCTTGATTCTATTTACTGAGAAATAAAAAAAATTGCAATTTTAATGTATTTTAGTACATAAAACTTCATGACGAGTA
Organism: Trichonephila clavata; assembly: GCA_019973975.1. Classification (NCBI taxonomy): domain Eukaryota; kingdom Metazoa; phylum Arthropoda; class Arachnida; order Araneae; family Nephilidae; genus Trichonephila; species Trichonephila clavata. The sequence continues at coordinate 45,828 of BMAO01030584.1, read as the reverse complement.
TAGCTAGACATTATTTACTTTGACCTTAAATAATCATTACAAGTCAAACAGCCCATTTGAGAATACAAAAATTTTAAAAGTGCAACTAAAAACTGGAAAAACTTAATGCTTTACTCATTGTTAATTAAAAACTACAAACAAATATACTTGTAACTGCTTGCTCAGCTGCCTGTAGTCTTCAAAAATGGTACCATTTATACCCTCTGTTACCAACTCATCAATGCTGAAAAAATAAATAACAATAAATAATACTACTAACTTGACTGACAAATTAAATAAAAATATGTTAAGTATGTTTATAGTCTCAAGATGATTAATAAAAATCATAAAAAGAGAGAAAAAAAAGGTTTCTACAAATTATATTAAACAATTATAATATAAAAACAAAATTTCTTTTAATTGGTAAAAATTTTTAGAGAAAAATTTAGACAATAAACACTGAGCAAAACAAAATCTACGCCAATTTCTTATTGAGACGGAAATATTTAAAAAAAAATCAGCATTCCTTTTTATTTTATTTTTTCTCTTATAATACAACTTATATGACCAGTTGCACACACAAGTTTTTCATGCATTATTTTTTAGCATTATGCAACTAGATAGGAGTCAATCTGTGTTGACCACTTTAGGCTATTTCTCTAAGTTTTTGCATCATTTCATCCATTTGGTTGTAGCATATTTCTGCTGTGATCGATGAGCCAGGTTTCATTGAAATCATAATAGATCATAACAGCACTAGACCACCAAATACTCATGATCAGCTTCTTGTGATGAATATTATGCTTTAGAGAATGTATCAATGATTTGTCTTGTCCAACCACTTTGTTCAACATTTGCAACTGTCATATCTGATCTATTTCTCATCTTAAGTGACAACTTGATTAAAAAATTGATGAGATTTGTGATGGGAAAGCAATATCAAGTAAACATCTAAGTGCTTTTGTTTCCGTTTTTCATTCAGTTTAAGTAGAACCCATTCATCCAACTTTTTAACTTTACCAATTTAAAATTAATGAGTTAAAATTGTTCATTTGCTAACACCAAAATTCAACAATAATTCATAGGCAGTCTGAGATGGGTCGAACTTAATGGTAACTTTAAATTTGACATTATTGACCTTTCATTCTTGGTGATCGTGCAGCTCATTTGTGAGGTTAAAAACACCTATACGAAGATTGGCAAACCAATTTGACACTGTTTGCTGCAAAGTAACATTGAAGTTAAATACATTATTAATGTTTTGCATTGTCTGTGATGCTGTAATTTCAAGTAAGTACTCATACTTAAAACTGTAAATTTCTAAGTGTTCAATTTTTCAAAAAAAAAAAAAAAAAAATTGATAAAAGTTTTTTTTTAGTTTACAATTATTTTTTTATACTGGTGAGATGTGTATTTTTTCAAAAACAACAGAACAGAGCAGACCAGCAAAATATTATATAAGCCAATGTTAAATAATAAGCTGTTAAAGTTGCCAATATTATTGACAACAAATTTCATCCGCCTAAACCAGATACTATGAAAGAAGTCTTGAGAACAAGTTATTAACCAAATTTAATAAAAATTACTGAAATATCTAGAACAACTATTTAATTTAAACAAATAACTATTCTTAAAAAGGAGTGCATGTTTGCTGTCTACAATGTTAGTTTATAATGGCTTTTAATGCATTAAAAGTCTTACAATGATATGATAGAACAAAAATATCAAAATCACAACCCAGAATTAGCATTTTTGTAAAAAAAAGCAATGTAAAGGTATGTAGCAAACAATGATTTGTATTTAAAGAGTTTTGATAACAAATAATTATTAATAATACACCATACAATTAACCAATGAACAATTATTGCAGTTGATCTGATAGCTTGTCAAATTATTACTGTCTTTTAATATATTTTTTAAAATAATAGACTGCTGTTTGCATTAACTTAAAAGCACTTTCCTGTACCTTGTGTTTACTTTAATTTGGATATATTTTCACAACAATTAAATAACAGACTATTGATTACAAATCACATATAATTCTGGTCCTGCAACTAGGATATCCACAGAGCATTCTTCTAATTTGTGCACGTTGTCTATATGAGAATTTGGAGGTACTATTAAATTTAAATTTCAGACTTATTATTTGACATGACCTTCTCTAATAGAATCCCAGCTCACAATCTTTCAAGTATCCTGAAATCTAAATGTTCAATATCAAAAATGGCACAAAGTTTGTATCTGCTTGCCTATTTTTATATACTGAAATGGACTAACATTTTTATATTTCCATAAATAGACAACTAGACTTCTTTTTTACTCAGTTGCTTCCATACAGCAGATGAAAGCACTATTCACAAAACATTCTATGTTACTTACCAATTGAATGCAAAAGCTGCAACTGGCAAACCACAACCAAACATATCAACTACCTTCATGGGCAGATCTAGACCACTTGATGAGCTGTGTAAACTCACACCTAAATCAGCACAAGCTGAAAATAAAAATAAAAATTTTAAAATCAACTATTTAAAAAAATTATGAGTGCATTTTTATAATATCAGAAAGCTTATAGCTCTAAAATTATATTGCAAGTTTATAGGAAAAATATCCAAAAATAGCATTTTTAAGATTCATTAATCAATTAACACATTATTTAACATAGATTTTATATTAAATTTCTTGAAAAAATTTGAGTACATCGGGATTAATTATATCGATATACACATGGTTCATTGAACAAATTATGCCTTTACTTATAACAAAGCCTGTCGGTAGCCTAGTGGTTAGAGCATCAGACTCAAGACTGGAAGACCTGGGTTCAATGCCCGATGCCACCAAACATCCTCAGAGACACACGGAGTATGTGTTCGTTAAATCAGTGGGCTCTAAAGTCTTGTGGGTGGTCGCAGCAGATACCACGGATGCTGGGGGCTGGAGAATATTTCCCTCCCCTCCAGTTCCATGCCTAAATTGTGGAGGTGGTGTCGCCATCTATCGTTCATAAGTCCAACCTGTCTCAAGCTATGGCAACTTTCATTCCTTCCCTTCGGGAAGGACACAACAACAACTTATAACACAACATACATCACGTAAAAAATTGTTGCAAGTTGAAATAGTAATGATTTGGTTTATTCACACTTAAAAAGGAATTTTATAAAGACATATATGAATACTATAACAATAAGTAATAAATGAAAATGATATAATAAATCAGTTTAGAAAAACAAATGATTCTGATTTTTCAAAAATATAAATTAATAAAAATTTAAAATCTCATTTGATTATAATCAATTATAAAGTCTTGTTCACTTTTTAAAAATCAAAAAATAAGCATAAAAGTGAAACAAATTTCAGACAAATTTGGAATGAAATAAAAAAAAGTGTACTTGAAATAATTTCCATTAAAAATTACAATGTATCGTATATTATATTCAATATTTTGGATCTTGCACAAAAGCAATACTTCTAAAACAATATTTATCTTAAAAGAAAATTTGACATAAATCTAAATCTGATTCTAAATACATTTAATACTTTCAAATTACACAAATAATAATCACAATGCTAAGAAGAAAAAAATAACAGACTTTCTATAATAATTTTTGACAAGTTTATAATAGACTTTTGTTTCTTTGCATGCAAATAAATATTGTGTAAAATTTGATATAAATACAAACCAAGAATGGTGGGATAATCCTCAAATTTTAACCATAAAGTCAGTATCTCCACATGAGAGAATTCTCGCTCCTTAATAAGTTCCTCATAGTGTGATTTTAGAGGTCCCTTTCCTTAAAAAATAATAACATTGTCAAAGCAGTGAAGAAAAATTTTTTTCAAATAAAACTTGCAATTACAAGTTATACTTTATCTCACCTGTTATGCAAACAAGTACATCAGGAACTTCACCTGTTATTCTTGCTACTAACTCATAATCTAAGCATAAAATTTTATTAGTAATAAATTTTTTAAAAAGGATATCTCAACTAATTAAACATAATTTTTTTTAAAAAATGCATTTTTTATTTTTATTTGCTTTACATAAGAATTCTGATTTATTTTAGGATAAAATAAATGAGAATTAAAAAAAATAGAAATTTCAAGAATTATAAACATATTAAAGCTGTGTACAGAGTATTTAAAACTAAAAATTCAAATCACCAAAATCCATAATATAATTACATATAGCTCAAAACAAATATGACCACAATTATTTATGATACAATTTCATAATAATAAAACATTTTAATTATAGTCACCTTGTAATGCATCAAGTAAGATGGAAAAATCTTCATCCTCTAAAATAAAAGATTCATAAAAAGTGTTAATTTTGATGATAAAATCAATCAAAAATACTCATATTTTAAATCCCTTAACAGCAATTTTTTCCAGAGATGTAGCTTGGTAACACCAATTCCAAAAATTACAATTAAAATAAATATGTTTACACGGAAAATATCAACATTTAAAAATCACTTAATTGTTTTCTAAAGTAACTTCTCTGAGCAAAAAATAAAGTAGTTAGGACATGAAACTAAAACATTTAAATAGTTTGAGACCTGTCCAACTAGTGCTGCTGACAATTAGAGCAGGTCTGTCTGGAAGCATTTCATACTCATTGCCAACTTTTTTGGTGAAGCGAGTAAGTTCTCCATTATTTTCAGATGACCTAATAAAGAAAAGAAATACAGGGGGAAAAATTGAAATAACTTAAATATAGTTCTTATAAAAATGAAATTATTAAAGCAGGTTTTTATTTATATTTTAAGTAAAATGATGTACTGATGAAGTCCAGTTTTGTTTCACATGAATACCAGAATATTATTTTAACATTCCAATACTCCCATATCTTTTTTATTTAAAACACTTTGCTTTCAATTTTACTTTGCTCTAATGTTTCAAAGTTGATGGTATTTCCCATGGGTATTTAATTTCACTACAGAAATATCAGGCAAACCAAAATGGTTTTTTTTCTATAATGCAATAAAAGAAGCTATATGCCTCCAGTACTAATACAAATGCTAAGACTATTTATTTTAAGAAAGCAAATCATGGAAGAAAAATTGGGAATAAAGCATTAGAAAATAACATACTATATGAATTAACAAAAACTTCTTCAAAATTTGCACACAAAAAATTGAGTTAAACCTTACAATGAAAAGTGTGATTTAAAAAGAAGACACTAAAAAGTTTGCTAAATTAAATCTGAAAATGAGGTACACCTCTTTGAAGCATTCTTTTATTTAATAATAAAAATATCATGAATTAAAAATATTGGCTGCCATAATTTTTTTATCTAGTGATCATTACCGAGTTAAGAGTTTTTTTCCAGTTTTGTTATGCACATAGGAGATAAGCATTCTAAATGAAAACCAGAGTTATTTTTGGGATGCATAAATTTGAGAAGGGGAATTTGTGGTTAACAATGAATGACATAACAGAGAATATTAGGGGGCCCCTCCAAAGTCAGATTTGGCTTTAGTATTTTATAAATTGGTTAAATACGCACTAGGCATCAGCAAGGCTCACCCCCCCCCCCAATGTGAGGGTGTACATTATGCCAGTGGTGGTTTTAAGTTTATATTCTTGGATCCATTCAAAGAAAATAAATTAATCAGAAGTAACCCAATATCCCAGGAAAACTTCATAAATTTTCTATTTTAAAAGTGCTGTTTATTTTTAATTGGCCTAAAGCACATCCATTTCCTTTCAAGAATAGCAATCAATCTTAACTTGCACATTATTTGTTTCCATCAAAATATTTAGAAATTGTTTTCTCTTTTTCATACAGTTACTGTTAGAGCCTTCACATCTCAATATTCCCAAATGATTGTTTTTATTGCAGAAGGAATAGGGTATAATTGATGGTTGATATTCTTCTGAAATACTTTAGATATTTGGATGCAACAAGCTTGAAATAATAGTAAATGAATGAGATTTTAACAAATAAAAATATCATTTAACCAAAACACTAATTCTTTATCATGCCAGTTTCACCACAGAAAGAAAAATATCAAAAAGCCAAAGATTTTTTTCAAGCTAAGATACTAACGAAATGGAAGACTTACAATTTGCGATTAGATATCTATTACTAAAATCAGAAAAAATTTACTTTTTCATGTATTTTTTACACATAAAAATTATTTTTAAATACAAATGTTTAAAGTTATATTTCAAATAAATGAATTCTTGTAAAAATTTCAAAGTGATTTTCTTCCAAAAATTTTCTTATAAAGAATTAAAAAAATTATCTCACCTTGATTTAAATTGTTTATGTTCTTCACTCATTTTCATAAAAAAATTGTGCTTTTCTTTCAAAGATATTGGATGAAAAATATCTGGAGCACAATCATAAAATACAGATGCTCTAAAAAGGGAATAGAAATTGTAAAAGCATTATAAAAATACAAATAAAAATAGTTCCAAAAATATTCTTTTGTTTTTAATTTTTTTGAAAAATTTTCTTTCAGTAATTTTAATATTCCAAAAAATAATGCAAAAAAAAAAAACTATTTTTTTACAATAATTTCAGATTATTCTTTCAAAATGCTTTCTTAGTATACAAAATTTTCAGAAAATAAAGAAAAAGTGAAAAATAATCCAGAACAAACCAATCCAAGCATGAGAATAACATAATTCTGCAATATGAAGAAAACACAAACATGCAGGGAAGATTAAAAACTAATGAAAAATTAATGAAAGAAAATGTCTGAAAAATATGAACAGAAAGTAAGAAAATAAATTTCTAATGAAGTACTCAGAGTATATAAAATACAGAAGAATCCAGTTTTTGTGTGATTTTAATGTAAAAATACACAATATAAGAAAGCATTTTAGAGCATACTTCTAAACTTCTTCCCCCTTTTAAATTAAAAAAAAAGTTTTATTTTACTTTATAGAATAAATTTAACAAATAAATATTTTTCATGAAGCTTATGAAATATTATTATTATTATATCTGATAAAAAAAAATCAAGCCCCTTAAAAATTATTCTTCCAAAGTTTAAAAAACTTGATGAAGAAAAAGTTAAAATACCTCACATTCCAATTATTATTCAAATCCTCTTTCATTGCTTTAGTCACACATATACTTTTATCAACTCTACGACTGAAAAATTTTTCACACCTAAAGTTTAAAGAAATTAAAATAATTTATTTAATTGCTTAAATAAATTATTACAGAATGAGTAAGTATTTAAAATTAAAAGTAACAAATGATTAGCCTCACACCAGATACAATTTTAGATTTACACTTATCATGAAAGCGAGTTTTATGAAATATATCAATATGTTTTAATATATATAAAAGTATGTTTTTGCTGATTGTACTTTCTTGTTAAGTACAGAAATACTTGAAAACTAATTTATAGTTACACATATTTTTAATAATAAAAGCAAAAATTTAGAAAAGAATAACAAAAATACGAGTACTTAATTTATTTAATTGAGAGAAAAGTTTGAAATGGTCTATAAGAGTACAGTGAAGTTGAAACAGCATGATTAAAATTTAAGTATTATAATTATTATAATGATGGTTTACTAAAAGAAAATGATATTGATATGAATGAAAGAGTTTCAACAGAACAGAAAAACTTAAACTCAGAGTATTAAAGAAATTTACATGACTATCAACATATACAAATGCAATTTCCCTTCTACGAAAATAAACCTTTTAAATGAAATGAGAAAATTGAAATTTCAAACAGAATTAGAAGTGTGCTTCTTCTTAAAATGGAAATTATATTTAGTTGACCCAATCATTTGCTGAAATCATATAATATTCCATTTAACAAAAGAAATCATAAAAACACTACCAACTTAAAAATTGTTTTTCCTAAATTTCATGAATGTCATTGGCATAGTCCAAATTTTTTGTTACTTTTTTTTCATGAGTGAGTATTAACGTTGCACTATTCAGCCACACGAGGTCTTTTGGCGACTGACCGCGTAATTTTGAACCATAGTCAAGTGATCCGGACGACACCTGAGCTGGCACACCATCTCCTAACTACCACACCACACCAACGGGAGAACGTTTGAGCTCTCGACAGATTTAACGTTAATTGCTCCCCTACACGGCGGGTTTTGAGTGGTGCTGGGTTCGAACTTATGACACGCTAGCCATGATCCGATGCCTTGACCACTTGGCTACCGCGGCCACTGCCGATATAGAGACGCAAAAAGTGGATCTTGATTGTATTTCGGAACTGCTGATCCGAATATAACTCAATCCAATTTAATATAATCTCATATCTACGTCAAATAATGTCAGACGAAAGTATTTTGCACGCACTGTGGAAAAGGCTTGCTTTAAAATTCTTAAAGGAGAAATGCTTTCCTGGTGTTTTTCTGGATAGGGAGCAATAATAATATGAAGTCGGATTTTAGAAACTCCCGTAACTTTGCCGGATAATGCCGACCGACCGTAATGTCCCCCTTCAGAGACTGAACTTACAGGAGCAAGGGCGTCAAAAGTGGGCACCAAGTACTTCTCGGGGTGGAAACGAGAATCTGGATACGGATTTCAAAAGCTTCCGTAAATTTTCTGGATATTGCTGGAATGAGGTCAAATGGCTTTGTGTTCGAGTTCCACCTCCGGATTTTTATTCACTGTTGCAACTAAACTTTCAGGTGCAGTCGTGCGAAAATATGATTGCAATAGGAAATTGCATCTTCGGGTATTGTTGTCACTGTATTAGATGGCGGAAAAACTGCACATTCCGCATCAGCTGCCATTGGACATTCATAAAATACAAGATGCAATATATACCATTGAAAAAAAGAGTGGATTGGCTACAGTATTGCAAATGAATAATTATAATCAGGGATAAGTGTACCATGAACCATAAACATTCACTCAAAGCATTACATAGAGCTTTGCAAGATTTAAATGGCAACGAGAGAATATTCGGTGTTGCTGTTGTACTACTGTCTGGTGATTTCCGACAGGTATTAACAGCCATTACACGTTCTACTTTTGCTCACGAGATTAACGCCTCTTTAAAGCAATCGTTTTGATGGCGAAACGTGGAAATACTTCAACTGACCATAAACACGCCAGTACATTTGTAAGATGATCAATCTGAGCAAATATTTCCTAACCAACTACTGAATATCGGAAATGGTGAAGTAGAACTTCATCCCAATACATAACGCATGAAATACCCAGACGATTTCTGTAATGTTCTTTAGGCAAAAAAGAACCGACTGAGAGTGTCTTTCTGGATATACTGTATAATTATCTTGATAATTATTGCCTCTGTAATCCTGTTACTTAATCAGAAAAAATGTTGATATTGTGATGAAATAAACTTTCAGACACAGAGTTGTTGCCAGTTGATCCAAGGTTTTTTAAACCAATCGACACTATTGTTGATGAAAACAAAACCGTAAATTTTTCAACCGAGTTTTTTAATTCTCTAGAAATATCAGGAATGTCACCACATAATCTTCGGTTGATTCCCTGGTTATTATCTGCGTAACTTAAATTCACCTAGATAATGCAACGATGCACGTTGGATCATCAAAAAATTATACCGGGAACTTCTTGATGCAAACATTTTGACTGTAAAGTTTGAATGAAAATTCGGTTCTGCCACTACGGAATTTGTTGCCACGTATCCCACTGATACCGTCAGAATCTCTAATACCATTCAAAAGGCTTCAATTCCCGATTTGTTTGGCTTTCGCGTTGACCATAAATGAATCTGAAACCGAACAATATTCATTTGATACTTGGACATAAAAAATACATGTTTCTCGAATGGGCAACTAGATGTTACATGCTCATGTGTGCGGAAACTGTTGAATCTATTTGAGTTAGCAAAATACGGGTTACCGAAAAATATTGTGCACCGATTAGCGATTAGATCTATAAAATTATTATTTGTTATACTTAAAAACGATAAAAATAATTTTAAAAATTGCAAAGAATCAATGTTATGCACCACATTTATAAAATTAAATCTTCATATGTTGTTACTTAACGACTTCGTTAGTAATTCATGCATTATACTACACTCAAATAGGAGATGAATGAAATGCAAAATTAAAATTTTTTGTTTTATACTTTATTTCAACCCTCCAAAATTATGAACGAAGATTTATTTGACTCCATTGAATAGCTTAAAATAATATTGAACAAAGCCACAGCAGTATTAAAACAAAGCCACAGCATCGCGTGGCCGGGTCAGCTAGTAAAATAATATATATGATGTACAACTGACATCCAGATATGTTCAAGAAAAAAATATGATTTGATTAGTAAAAAATGGGATACATTTTGCCTCATCTAAAAACCCATGCAAGATTTATATGTATAACTTTATTAATTCAGAAAACTATGCAAAAAAAAAACCTTTAAAAGTTAACTGCATAAATTTTTAAATATCTCTATGTATATTTATATATTTAACATTTCAGTCATGCATTTCAATTAAATAAAATTAACACATACATACTGTTTCATGAGAAAGCATAGCTATAAATTATTGCTAGAAATAAAATAAATTATTCATCACCAGTAATGATCAATAAATAATTATTAAAAATTACTCATCACTACTTAACATCTAACAAATAAATTGATAATAACTCTTCATATAATCCAGCTTAAAAAATCTTTAAATTCCAGTGGAACTTAAATGTTTGCTCTATGTTTACATCAATGTTTAAAAAATGATTTTTGAGACTTTCACCAAGAGTTCAAGGGCTTCAGAAATTAAATCAGCAATTTAATCTCTAATATACCAGATAGAAAAAAACAAAATATTTTAGCCAAATGAAAAAAGAAATGTTATGACCTAATAATTTAAAAAAGAAGTAGCAGGATGATGAGCTATTTGAAAACATTTTGTGTGGGCACATTACTCCTGCTCCTCATCAAACCACTACATTAATGGAGCTGATTCTTAAATCCCACTTTTAAGGAAAGGGACAAAAAGATAAGTAATTACTCTGCCAAAGTGAATAATTTGAGCTATGGTTGATTTAACATGCATTAACTTCTTACATAATAGATCTTGGTGGCATTGAGACTCAAGCCTACAATTTGATAAATGAAATGAAAGCTACAAGTTCATAACCATGACTACTCCACTACCATGGCTACATCAACAATCCTCATTGATGTCAAGTAAATCAGTCACATAAAAAGAAAAGATATGCAGCCTTTTCTAGGACCACATATAATTTCAAAATTATGGAAAAAGATGTGAACTTTTAGTACAAGACAAAAGGTTCACAGATACCTTTAGTCCTTGTTATATCAGTTTCAAGATCAGCAAAAACGCTGAGTTCATGTACATGCAGGCAATATCATGATTATCAATTTTTTGTTTTGTTTTTAATAACTTCAAATCAGATACTAAATAACCTATTTAGTAAATATTTGGAATAAATTAAACATTCATTATGAACCAGGGTGTTTATGACCAATAATAAATTATTTAATCAGGCAAGACATACATACTTAGTATTATATTTTAAATACAGTAAATATATGGTAATTCTTTTTTATCTGTAATTAAATCTTTATAAATTTACTTACATTTTAAATTAAATACATAAACCAAGCAGTCAGCCAGCCTACATTTTAGCAAATATTCACATGAAAGTATAGGGACATGAAACAGAGAACTAAAGGAGTTTATATTTTAGGTTTATCAAATACTGAATTAAGTATTAATGAGATAATTTCATTTCCGAAAATGATACATAAAACATAAAATGCACCAATTTAAGTTTAAATATTAAAAAACAGTAATCTTTTAACAGAGTCATGACTTTAAATTTCATACTTTTAAAAAGACACAAGAGAGTGAAAATCATTTGTTAAGCAATAGTTAATAATGTAACAATGATATGAAAGTTGATCAGAATCACAAGAAGAGATGATTAGTTAATTCTTTCACACAATTACAAGGTAAGGTTCATTCCAACTGCTAAAATAGATAGCAAGTTGAAAACTGACAGTATTTTATAGAAACTGGTAATTATTATTATTTTTTTTTTGCTGCTAATCATAAAAAGTACAAATTTTTCAATAATAATATTTACATAAGTTAATACATCAATAAAATAAATTTCCAGTAATATCACTTCTGAACTAAACTCAGTGGCGCAACAGCTCATGAGGGCCAAAGCCACACATGTCAGTTTTCATGACCTTGTCAGTTTTGGTCAGACTTGGTCAGTTTCATGACCTTGTCAGTACACATGTCAGTTTTCATGACCTTGGGCACCTTAGTGCCCAAGCAGATGTTCGGTCAGGTGGTCAATCCGATGCGAAACTCCAAGTGTTTTGTGCCCAAGCAAAAGCGTGGTACTTATCTATCAACCCACTGAAAGGATGAAAGACTGAGTCAACATTAATCAGCCCGGGATTTGAGCCTTGAACCTGTGGCGAGGTAGTCTTGCATTATATTCTGTTAAACTAAAGAAATTTTCCTGATAAAACTTAAATTTACAGAACTAGTTTGATATCACGGGGCACGGCGCCAAACGCTGTTTGGCGTGATAAAGAATCACGCCAAGCAGCGCATGCCATTGGAATGAAATTCAAAATGGCGGCCTAGCGGTAAGACTAGTCAGGAAAATAATTTTAAAGAACTATTTCGAAAAACATTAAAATCGATTTTAAATGAAGAATTTAGGAATAGATTGAGACTAACCAAGATCAATAAATAATATCAATATTATAAAAAAAATCATATTTACTAACAGTAATAGTATGCAGTATACAATAATCTTGTAATATAATGTTATAAAAATTATTATATATAATATTCATATAATACTAAATAGTAATAATTATTAGATATTCATATGGTATTACTTTTTATTATCTTATATAATAATAATCACGTAATGTAATTTAATAGATTTTATAAAAAAGAATAATCATCCTATTGAAATATAATAAGAATTGTACAGATATAAGAAAACTCATTTAACATAATTATAAAAAACAACAAAATAATAATTGTAAATAAATAACATAATAATGAATAACATAACACTTAGAAATAAATAAAATAATAATAATTATAAATAAATAACACATATGTAATATTTATAAATAAATAACACATATGTAATAATATTTATAAAATAACAATTATTACAAATAACGTATATTAAATGATTATTACACATTATAATTATTGTATTTTTATATTATTAATAAAATAATTACATAATATATATTAAATTGATAATGAATAGCAACTAAAAAGTACTGAAAGCTTGCTATGTTCCAAAAACTGCAAATTTCTTTAACGAATTTCATCGAACAAGAAACGAAAAAACATTTTTAAAAAGTAAAATAAATTGAAATAAACGATTTATAGAAATAATTAAAAATATAACACTCATTCTTTTAAAAAAAATATCCTAGTTCTCACCAATGATATTAGAAATATCCATATATTCGAAAATAACATTAAATAAAACAGAAGACTGAAATATATTTTGATTTGGGATTGCAATGAAAATGGATAAATTGTAAAAGAAATCGAAATAAAATCATCTGAAATTAATAGGATTACCGCGGGAACAGAACCAATAAAAATTATTTCTAATATACGTTATCTCCATGGCAACCACCCATCGGCAGACGATAAAAATATCAAGGTAACTATATTGTAATGTTATCGCCCCATAAACAACAACTTGGCGCGATGCCCCGTGATATCAAACTAGCAGGAAATTTACAATAAAAATCATTAGTTTTGAAAGCTATATTTATAATACAGAATTGTTAATAATTCTGATACATTTTGAATGCTTTTAGTTGCATTACTGTCAAATAACATTAAGTTCGCAATTTTAAATATAAGTATTGACAATTTTTTTTATGAAGATTTTATATAGTTCCAGCTGTTAAGTGAGCTGTTACAGCAGACGATTATTTTAGAACTGTGATATTGTTGGATTTCAGCACTTAAGGAACAGAGGACAGAGGGCACTGATTTAGATCCCAACTTTTAGAAAATTATAAATTATACTCATTAAGCACATACTGAAGATATCCAACTGAGACAAAGTTGTGTTGCTGAAAATTGTCCCACATGTAAAAAAGTAAAAAACACAATATAATTATGGTTTCTCACAAAAAATTCATATCCTAGAAGCTCAATGATTTCCCAGCAGTTTTCACCTTAGGAACACAGACTATTTTTTCCTATGGAACTCTTAATTTAAAAAAACAATTTTAGTTTTTGGCCTCTTGAACTTAGTAAGGTATGGACTTCTGTTATGAGGATATATTGTGAAAAAAAATATACCTACTAGTTTAACGTATCAAATTAAGGTGAAAAAAGATTTAGCATTTCCCCCTTTGTGCTTAAAGTTATAGTACACATAGTAATTGCACATATAGTATACACACACACAAGTAGATACACATATTTTTGAAATATATTAATTTGCTATATCAATTATTTTTCCATTGTTTCAATTTTGAATTTCAATGCTTTAATAAAACATGCTGAAATAAATTAACTATTTTCATACACTATTTTTAAATGATATACTTGTACATTTATTAGTTCTCACATAAAAAAGAAAAAATATAAGTTATATTTACCATTCAGCTAATGTTACAATCCATCTTTTTTTCTCTGAATTCATCGCCATGACAGTGTAGCCATAATTATGAAAATCCACAAAGAGGAAACATTCTCTAATGACAGACACAAACCAACAAACAGGCAATGATGGGATGGCTGGTGGATTCTGAAAAGAAAAATATTAATCTCATATTTTTCATTAAATAATTAATTCCATGTCCTGATTATAAAAAGTTACAATTAAATTCTATAAATCTAAAATGCAACTTTTTAAATTTGTGTATGTTTAAAATATTTTGTCAACTCTCTATATTTTACATCATTTAACAATACAACATAAATATGTATTACTTAATGCATAGATATATTTAAACCAGATGCAGTTATTTTTCAACTACCTATAGCCTATAATTAGAGGATTAATAATCAAAAACTTTGAAAATTTTCGATTTTGCATATTAACTCACATTTGCCAAGTTAGAAAATTATTTTATGAGATAACAAGCTCAAGAAATAATATATCAAAATTTTCATCTATTTATTAAATTGTCAGAAACAAATTCACAAATATAATATATGCACCTTTAAAAACAACAAAACTAATATCAGATTTCAAAAAATGTAATGCTTAAAATCTTTACATTTGATTACTTGAGTACAGAAATTCCAAATTAAAACTTCATACAAAAATTGATCTTTCCATATCATCTAAGCAATAAAGTGAAAAAAAAAAAATTAGCATGCACTTTCTTAAAAAAATTCCCCCTGTTGCTCACAGCTTTTGTAACCATTTAACACAACCATTTCATTTGCTGTACACTCACATATGGTGCTTTAAAACAAAAAATATTACCAAAAATAAATTTACCTGAAGAAGAATGCAACCCATTCTTGGAATGGTCATCATTGCCCAGAACAGATAGAAACTTTGCCATAAAGTTTTCAGAATATACTGCATAGATTTTGGGAGATCTATAATGGGGTGATGTGTTGACAATCATTTATTCATATACAAGAAATATTAATATTGAGTGGAAGAAAGAAACTTTGAAGCAGAAATACTTACTTGATAAAAATTTTGGTACATCTTTCAAATAATGGAGATGTATGTTTTCACTGCTAGTTATTTCTTGAAGAGGTTCGGATCCTTAAAAACAACAATACATATAAAATAAACACTTGACAAATCAATATTTTTTTTTAAAATCATAATGAAATTTTTTACTTAAGAGCTTACCTTTGTATGCAACAACATCTACTTGAAATTTATGCTTTGAAAGCGATAATGCATGATATTGCATTCGTGGGCTTCTTCCAAAATCTCCAAGTACAACAATACTCACACGTTTTTCATTTGCTCGAGATGCCATTTTTTTTTAAATACGTTCAATCTCTATATATTTTAAAAGCAACAAGTAAAACTAAAAATGATTATTTGCAGAAGAGATGACAGATAGAAATATATAACAATTACTAATACTCATATAAAGGAAGAATATAACAAACTACATTAAACTTCAGTACCTCAGTCCTGAAATGTAAATGTTTTATTTGTTCAATAACAGATTTATATAATCAAAATGATTGATATTAATCCAGCATAGCAACAAAATTAATAGTTTGGCAGATCACCGACTGATATTGTTTTCGCAACACATCACAAACGCTTCGTTTATGCGGATACAGTTTATAAAGTTTAAGTTTCGGAATTGTAAAATTCAAAATTTTTATTAAAATATCCACTTTCAAAATTAGAATTTGTAAAGATAATTTTCATTTTGATAATAATGTAGTATAATTTATTTGATAAAATTACACTATTTTTTAAAGTAAAATTGTTAAGATAATATATTACTGTTTCTTCTCCTATGAACTTACATAACTTCTACTTTCAATATTTCCAAATAACAACAAACATGGCTTTCTGTAAGTTTTTAAATTATGGAAAAGTCTTGCTGCCGGTTAAAAAAGTTCTTGGTAGCAAAGAAACAATCATGGGTTCGGGATACTTTTTAACCAACGAAAGATTTTATCGAAATAATTACAGTCGTGTGCTGAAAATTATGAAATGTAGAAGAAGTATCATCGGACCTGAGCGTACTCGCCGGAGGAATGAGTTCGACAATTGGAATTATAAAGCAGAATTATTTGCTTTTAGTCAGCGATTGAGCGAAAATATATCAGAAGAGACGTTACGATTGGCATTCCTTCATGATTCATTCATTCAAAAAGAAGAACAGAAACGTAAAGAACTCGATATGCCTTCAGAGGACATACAACTTACTGCTAAGTCAAACACTTCTTTAATTGAACTTGGTGATGATCTAACGAGCAAATATGTTAAACGATATCTTTCACATTGCTTTTCAAAGTTGCCTTATGAAGGCATCTGTGCATTACATGATTATCTTATGTCAGACGAAGTATTATCACATGTTTCACTGAATATTGGAACATCAGATTTGATTTTTTGTGCCGAATATCCTCCCGAAAATTCTACTTTAGCTGCGAGTCTTAAAGCTATTATTGGAAGTATTGTTACTGAAAGTGGTGTTCCTCGTGCAGAAAACTTCGTCTTGGATTTTATCTGTCCTCAATTGATTGGTAAAGATGTTTTTGAAATTTGGGACCTTGAAAATCCTTTGGATGTTCTCAATGAAATTCTGCTGCGACATGACTTAAAAGAATGTGAACCTCGTCTTATTTTTGAATCTGGACGCAATTCTATTGAAGCTATTTATCATGTAGGATTATATTCAAATAGAGAATATTTAGGCCGTGGACCAGGAGAAACTATTCATATTGCTGTAGAAATGGCTGCTTATAATGTTTTGCGAAAGTTTTTTGGTATCCATGATAGTGAACGGCCACTCTATTTTGGAGATAAGGCAAGATCAATGGATTTAAGTTCTTATAAAAAACCTCCTTCTCTTAATGAGTGGAGTACTAAATATTTACTTGATAATTTAAAAACATAAGTCTTGTATTTTTCAAATAAATATTTCTTTCATTAATAGTTATTTGATTTTCTCTTTCATGAAGCAAAATTTTTTGGGACAATTTAATTTGTTTGAAAATTGGTAAAATATATTTTGATGTGAATTAAAATGTAATTTTGAAAATAAAAACTAAAATCTTTTTGACTGTGAAAGTTGGTACAATTCCAGCCAAACCTATGCCATTTAAATTACATTATTTATGAAATATTACTTTGTTTGATGTAATTTTTATGGTTTAAGAAAATGGGCAGCTCATAATTTTACATATGTAAGCTAGGGGGAAATTTTTAATATTTATGTACAAAATAATAAAAAAACTTGTGATTTTTTTTTTTTTTTGTTAAAATTCCATTCCATAATTAATTGTGTACTAAAAAGCAAACATTTTTATTTACAGAGCAAATGCTAATAATATAGAAAAGATGCATTACTGTATTTTTCTCATTGCTGTTCAAACAAAACCAGCCCATGCATGGCGAATATGCAGTTAGAACCAACAGCTAGTGTAAATTTCAACGAACTGCATTTGATGCAAAGGGATTATGTGCCACTAGGCATAATTAAAATCATTAAGCCTCATTATATGATACTAAGTGACAAGTATTTACTGAATAAAGGCCTACATGGAAATACACAAAATGCCAATGAAAATTTGAATGGCATTCTATCGTGATTTATCCCAAAACATGTTTTTGTCGAATTACAAACTCTGAGATTAGGGGCTCACATTGCTGTAATACAGTTTTTTAGAGATTTTTTCAAGGGTTATTATGTATAGATGTTTTTAACCTAGCTGATAAGCAAGTTGGAGTCAATACTTAGAGAAGTTTTGCTCACACACAATGAAGAGCACATTAATGAATCAAAGTGTCATTCATTATCTTGCATAAAAACTGCCTGAAAAAAAATAGACCACAAAAAAAATTAAAATACTCTAATTATAATTGCTATTTCGACAACCGGTTCACCAAACTGTTGCAAACCAGCATAATCCCACTGCTGCCATTTTTTCACATCAATCTTTAATGGAAGAGAGTGGTCACACGATCCAGGAGCGTGACCTCCTGGATCAGTCAGCCCCAAAATGCAGAAACAAAAATTCGTTAATGCTAAGGGTCCCCAATAAAGAGCCCCAAAGGAATTTTGATACAGGTTCCTCTCAGGACTAGCTACGTCAGTGTCAGGATCCCCAATTCGTGACTAATATTTCAGTCAAAAAGTGTTTAAGACCTGATCCCATTACAGGCTTAAAAATATTGAGGTGTAGTCTTCATATTGACGACGTACAGAAGTTTGGAGAATGGAATAGTTACAAATGGGGGGGGGGGGGGTTCGTCCTCGTCATTTGACCATAGCTCAGAATTATAGTGGCTGCAGTAGCCTAGTGGTTAAGGTAACGGATTCGTGGCTGGAGTGTCACAAGTCCGAGCATAGTACCGCTGAAGACCCGTCGTGCAGAGGGTCTGATGCACGGTAAAGGATAGGGATTAAACGGCAGGCACATTTGTGCACAGTAAAATGCTCCAATAATAATAATAAAATTCAAAGAATATAAAGCAAATAGTTGTTTAAAGAATAGTGTTCTTTGATTTTTGAAAAAAATACGCAGTTTTTAGCCATATTGCAAAGTGAAATTTGAGTTTTCTATGTTGAAGTATAGGAAATGAAAACGCCAAGAACATTTTAACAGTGATGTGTGTGGGCGTAGAGTCGTCTGCAGACGATAAATAATAACAGGAAATAATTGATTTTTTCGAGTAGAATTAATAGGTGTATAAGAAAGTATGCTTCCCTCTTTTGGCTAGTGTAGCTAAAATTCAGTTTTGTGTCTTTATTATTATTATTATTTTTAAGTTCATTCTGAATTATTTTTTTTTTAAGTTCATTCTGAATTCTGACTATCTCAAATAGATGGCGCCAGTATATTTTGTAAAATGAATTTACTCTTGTCTACGTATACTTATTTTTGGCGATATCTTTTTGAAATATAGTCGCCAATTGAAATAATGGTAACTTGCACATTGTGACGAATAGTGGACAATGGAAAAGATTTATGATGCACAGAGACTTAGCATCACCAAACTGATGAACTTTCTTATTTTGGAATGTTTTAAGGCTGTCTTCGGCTAATGTTAAAGAATAGGACTCAAATTCGGAATATTTTTTCGGATATAAAAGTACTCAAACATTAATACTGTATTCTGGCTTCACTATCCAGTAGAGAATCCTTTATTTTATCATACTACGCTTTTTTTTTATCCGAGTTGGCACATTTTTTCTGTTATAAAGTGTGTTTCGTATTTCTTCTCCTATACCGTAATGCTAAATGAACTATCCCTTTACATGTGAAAAGAAAAAACTGTTTATTTATGAAATATTTTGAAATTTTAAAAACATTATATTATAAACAAATGCATGAGTTACAATGTCACAAATTTTCATACAAATTGAGGCATTTTCTCTGTCCGAAAATGTACTCCATGTTAAGTCCACACTGTAGCACATATGACGAAAACAGCCTTGAATATTTTCTACGAATGTGCTTTAAAAGAATTAATTTATGTAGGTAATTTTTAGTTTAATAATTTTTTGCTGTCTACATTTTTTTTTTGGCCTATTATTGATGCACGTTAAATTTGTCGATGCTCAAACGTCCTCCCGTTGGTGTGGAAGTTAGGAGGAGGGGTGCAACTGGTCAGGTGTCGTCCTTGTCACTTGACCATGGCTCAAAATTACAAGGTCCGTCGCCAAAAATCCTCGAGTAGCTGAATAGTGAGACGTTAATATTCATTCACTCTGCTCAGAATTACGAGGCTCGTCGTCAATTGTATATTCATATTGCGACGTTAATAAAAATCAATGGGCCTGGGTTCGCTGCCACCAAATACCCTCTTAGTACACACGGAGTGCATGCTCGTGAAATCAGTGGGTTCGAAAGTCTTGTGAGGGGTCGTAGCAGAAACCACGAGTGCAGAGGGCTGGAGAATATTTCCCTCCCCTCCAGTTCCATGCCTAAATTGCAGAGGTGGAGATAGGCGGTGTCGCCATCTATCGTTAAGAAGTCCAATCTGTCTCACAGGCTCTAGCAAATTTCATTCCTTCCCTCGGGAAGGACACGACAACAACAACAATAAAAATCAATCAAGCACTGGTGGAATAGATACTTATCCATACTATTTATATAAATATTTCTGAATAAAATTTTAAAAGCGTGAGATTTAAAATTATTACGTTATCTGAACCGACATGAAATAGCATAATCATGAAACGGCAAAAGAGAGAACTAATTAAGTAGTTTATTTTTAATCATGTTAGAATTAAATGTTAAATAATATGATTTCGGAAAACGAAAGTTAGTATTCCCCCCCCCCTCCTTGTTATAAAAAAAATCTACACTTTCATCTAATTGATTAATGATTAATAAAACAAGTATCTGAATTAAAAGAGTGCTAAAGCTGAAGTAATAATATAAAATTCATTCTAGCCTCAAAAATATATGCATTGCGATTCTGGCACGAAACTTTTTTTTAAAAAAAGTATGTCACTCAGAAAATGTGTGAATTATTGCTGCGTCAATTTAAGCCACTATCGACTGAACTTCAAAATAAAGATACTTAAACATTCGTTATAAATCTGAAGCTTGTTCTATTTCAAAAATAAGTTTTGCGTTTAAAAGTATTTTATGACACCTTTTTGTGTGCGTCTTCTGAAACAATGAAATAAAGGCCTTCTCTACGCCTGGCAGGGTTCAGACCCAATTCGAATTTTGCGGAGACACTCGTAATGACATGTTTACGACCGCCTTACTTTAAACAGGAATGGCCTTTTGTACGGAAGAAAATGCAACATTTTTCATTCACGGACAGTGATTCATTTCATATCTTCAGAGACTTTTCTTTCGTTTTCATTCACCGAAAGGACATTTATCCTATTCAGCGACATCAGCTCTGCATGAAAAGTTCCAAGAATTTGAAATGCGGTCGCCATTACCGCGTGGTCATGGTCGCAAACTCGTGGACGTTGGTTTTTGCAGGGGTGGCCAACCTTTTTGGGAAGAGTGCTACTTTCAGATAAAAAATAATTAAACGTGCCACTTCCATTGTTTCGAAAAAATGAAAAGGGGAAAAAATTTTACTTATAGGTGTGGAATATTAGAACCCGCGACCTATGGGTTCGTAAACACGTAACATACCACTTGACAAAAGTGATCACTCCTGTCCGGAGGCTGTTACTGGCTTACTTAGATACCACCACAGTACTCCCCCACCAGTGAGTCGTTGGATAGGCGAACGAACGAGATATTTGTTGTTATGGCGAGCGTGGAAGTTTTTACTATTGCGTCAAGTGAGTCTGACGACTTTGCTTGCTGCCTGAAGTGGGTCCGATGACTTTGCTTGTTCTTCTTGCGGGTAGATGGTGCCATGACACATCAGAAGGTATACGTTTTTCTTTTCAGCCAAGGTCACCAATGTGGAAGATTAAAACCCACGACCTATGGGTTCGTAAGCACGTAACATACCACTAGACAAAAGTGATCTCTCCTGGCCGGAGGCTGTTACTAGCTTACTTAGATACCGCCACAATTAGGCTTATTATGGAATTTTAACGCAAAGAGCACATTTTTAAAGCACAAGTCTAAGGAGTGGAAATTTAAAAACAATTTAATAAATGAGACCAAAGCACAAACTTAAACTTTATTTTAAATCAGTTAAGTTAAATTTGAACGATATTTTGATTTTGTTACGTTTAATGGAAAACATTTGTTCACAAAAGTATTTTGATTTAAATCTACAACAATATCTGACAGCCAAATCGTGTAAATTTGAAGAAATTGCTTGTTAGTACAAATTTCCAAAATTCGATAGAATTCCTTTCATTTGCTCTTCAGTGTAGTATGGTGCTGTATGCAATAATTTCAATTTTGATTTCAAGTGGGTAACAATTAACATTTTGCAGAGAAATTGAAAAAAAAATTTGTGAAAAGATCTGTATTTTTTTTTTTATCATCTTTTTTTATATTAAACCTAGCACTGAAAGAATCGTGCAAAAATGGATATTAATTTTTTAAATCTATCAAAATTTAGGAGCACTATTAAATTTAGTAGATAGTTCCTGCATTAATGTGAAATATGTTAATTTTCCCCACCAAAATCAAGACAAAAAAACCAAAATCTTGTGCACAAAAGAAGGTATTTATCAACTAGGGAAGAAAAAATACAATCTTTTCTCTGTAATATTAGATTTAAGTTATTTTAACGTCCTTTAAATCGGTTAGAAAAGCTAAATCACATTACCTGTCTTTATTCTAGAATAGCAAGTACTCACTGAGAGTCCAGTGTTTTCTTCCAGATATTTTAAAATACACTCCATCAAATTCGAAAATCTCGTAAGTGAAAAATACTTTGGAAAGTCAGCTCGCCCAACAATGCAGGTGCAGTCGCTACACGATAAATTTCTACTGAATCTCAATTAAGTTTATTCGAAATAAATTTTGAATTTTTTTTTATGTCTGAGACAGTTGCATTTCAAAAAATTGTAAAAAAAATATATATATATATTCTTTATTATTATTTTTTTAATTTTGAAATTTTTTTATTAAGTCTTCGTGTGCCACTGTTACAACTCCACCGTGCCACGGGTTGGCCACCACTGAATGCTATGATGTCGCTAAAAACTCGTCGTTTAGAGGGACTAATGCACTTTCACTTTGTTGAGACGTAAAATCTTCCCATAGGTGTGGTTTGGAGAGTGTGTGATGGATCTATACTCGATTCTACTAATCCCTTCATATCTCCTTAAGGAAAATATTTATTTCAACCAATTTTCATCCAGTAAGGAAACGTGATTATGTAAATGAGGTATGTTAAATAAATTCTGTTTTCACGAGTTTTCGTTAGTTGACACGTTGGAGTTGGCAAGTAGGAGTTAACATAAAGTTTGCGAGTTAAATGTTAGTTGAAGATTGAAAAAGAGTGGAATTAGTTAAAGATTACAGAGCGTGGAGCCAACGACATTGATCAAGCCGAAGAGAGCGCCTGCAAGTTTCCAGTGTAGGATCCGATGCATAAAAAGTCAGGTATTGTGAGTTTGATTAAGTTGAAGTTAGTTTATTAGTGTGTGACGTAGTTATATTTGAGCGTATTTAAGCTGTCTTAGATTCAGTAGAGGGTCCGTAGTAGTATCCCCGTGTTATAGAATCTCACCTCCACGCTCTACTATATATCATCTACCTTAATTAGAATTGTATGGTGTCTGATCGATAATTAGAATTAATAAATTGATTAGATTTAAAAACATGTCTGTGGATTATTCTGTTTCTACCACACATCTAGCCGGGTTTACAAGAGGGTTCGGATGTAAGCAGGAACCAACCGCTATCACAAGTGGAATGCTAGCTTAAGTGTCATCCTTGACAGTGGCGCACACAAAAGGGGGAGGGGCTAACCCTTCCCCATAAATCAAAAAATTTTAAATTTTTACCATAGATATTACTTTTTGGGTTTTTCCTCTACGTGTTGTTTAGAATGCGAAACTCCCTTTTCATAAGACAGGTCTGTGTACGCCTGTGGTCCTCAACTTTTGATCATTGTTTAAAGTTCCGGATCCGTTGCCACTGGTCCTCATGTTGCCTCACAGTACGACAGTCGTGGAAATTTTCTATTCCTTATTTTTGGTGTAAAAGCAATAAGCATTAAATTATAAAATTGAAAGAAATCTCCCGATCTTATTGGAATATTTAATAGTTTTTCAACATAAATTCTAGTTTTTGATCGAATATCAGTCCAAGAAACATTCAAAATGCACTACAGTCTTCAGAACTAACCTATATATACTGACACATATTTTACAATGTCTCCTGTATTGCTTTCTGCATTTTTATATTCACCATATCTATATATTGAATGCTTAAGACTCTTCAGCAGGTTTTAAATTGAAGATTATATCTCGGAGAAGAAGAAAGCAGCTTGGTCCCCCTTGCATATAGTTGGATAGTAAAATCATTCAAGAAATAATTTTGATCCATTTATGGGCACCAGAAAAATAAACTTTCAAAACAAGGGAGTCCTCATTTCGAAAAAGTAAAAATCTATGGACAAGTTTTGCCGCAAAGTTTACTATAAGGGCCATAGTAAGCTAGTACTCTTTTTTTTCTTCCGGTTAATGCAAAAACCCCATAGCTTTGAGCTAAAAAATTAACAAGGTATTTTAGAAAAGATACTGAAATAAATAATATAAAATCCTGAATCTGAAATCTGCAGACCATCTTCTATCTATATAGTGCCAAAAAGTTTCAGAGAAACTTGTATTAGAAGTTTGAAAAACTCAGTTGAATTTCGATGTTTTCCCTTAGATTAACATTACACCGGAAGTAGGATTAGAAGCCATTGGGTTTCGGCTCAATGTTGTTGTTTACAAAGTAGGAACTTGTCCATAATTTTTAATTACAGAAGAGTTTTTAAATATATCTTTTATCTTACAAAACGAAAGAAAAATAATAATAAAAAAAAAACAATCGTTATTTATATTCAAGTACATTTTTAAGTCTTGCAATTGCGGATCGAATATACTTGTATATTTTTGTGTTTAAGAAACTTTGTGTTCCTTTTTTCTTTTTTCTGCTTATTTGCTAAGAAAAGTTTATGAACTATAGTTTTTTTTTAAATATATATATTGAAACATTGTGCTCAATAACTGTAAAATTTTTACCCTTTCCAATTATTGAGAATCTACTTTTTCATCAACTATGATGCTTTTTTAGCAATTTGTTGCTATAAATATAATCATTACTTCATAAATAAGACGGTTTTCACGAGGTGGGTGTTTAATTCAAATAGTTGGCTCAACGGATGATCAGGTATATGTAGCAAATATTATTTTTGAACCTTTGCCTTTGAAAATTGCCTTTCTCTAAGCTAGCTAGATTGTCAGCAGGAGGCAAGACTCGAGGTCGGTTTCACACAAGGCAACTTTGTGCAAGTCAACTCATTTTCTGCCACCACTACTCTCAGAAACGTCTTAAGGCATGGACCAACTGGGCCCAGGATCTCAGCCGTAATGGGGGCCTAGTCTCGTTCTCAACTCAGCCTTAAGATGCTCATAATTCGAATAATTTCAAAGATCAAATGTTATTTCCGGTTATATTTCCCGAAAAACTCGTAATTTCGGACGATATGTCAACTGGATACATGTGATGACCGCCATCTACGTACAGGCCTATTACCATACCCCCTCATTAGTCATTTAATTAAAAGGCGGCAGTCGGTGGAGCTGGTATGTGCGATTGTAAATCCTACACATTTATTTGTTTCGGGTTTTTGTTTGTACGAGTATTTGACAACGTATGCTATGAACTGTTTACCTTTAAGTGTCATAGAGAAAGGCCTATATTTATGTAAGAGCTCAGGACCTCAAGAAGTTTTAAGACGTCCCTGACTTCTCCAGTGTGAAGAGGGAAGAGAAGTTCTTTCACACTTGGACACAAAATTGATTGAAAAGGGAATGCCCGATCTCCGAAGGAACAATAAAAATCTTACTCCATTTTCAGTCCACAAGTAGCCACGTGTGATGAGCGTGGCTTCCACAGTTTCCTTTTAGTTGAGTCAACTAGTGGGGAGGACAGCATAGTTTTGAGTGCTTGAGGGAATGGCACAGCAGAGAGTGTCAGTTGACCATGTGTGAAGGGACCCAGGAGATTTCTATTCAAAGCTAGCTCCCGACTGTCTGCTCCCTCTGTTAGATGCGGCACAAGTTGACTCGTATGAGAAGGCCCTAAGAAACGAGTGCTTTGAAGACAGGAGAGTGAACTGCCATCCTTTACTTTTCAGCTGTTGGCGATGCATAACGGAAATTCACGTCATATACAGAGATGCCAATCATTACAGATAATATTAATCACTTTTTGTAAACAGTATTTTTTGAAATTATCTTTTTCGAAATAGTAAATACTTTAGACTTTAAATTCAGAAATTTTGCTGTATTGAGAGAAAATTAATACTACTCTTTTTTTTTTTAAAAAAAAAAGGTGTTTTAAACGAAAAATTTTGGGCTGTTTAACTTGATTTCTGTATACAGAAAGTTAAAAGCTTCAGCCAAATTAAAATATAATGAGTTTTCAATTCTGAAACAGAGGAAGATATAACGGAGGATGCCACTGTTGTTTCTAGCCTTGTGTGGGTCCTGAATCGAAATTCTTTGGAGGCCCCTTTTTGGAAAATAAATATGATTGCATTGTTGAAACTTATTTAAAAGCTTCTAAATATTACACCTGTTGGGGCCCCTGTTGCTTGGGTGGGATTCGAACTTACGACTTTTGGATTAGAAGTTCAACTCCCTATCTATCCATTGCGCTACAGGGACACAACGAACAAATATCCTTTCTATATATGCTGTTGGACTATTACTTTTGTTTGTTACTATTTATTCATTTTTAATTTAATTAATGAATTAAAATTTGAAAAAACTGTATTAGCATCAAGTGTTAGCCACTACAAGCTTTAAAAAATGTATTTGAACTTGAATGGATCAACAGAAAATATTTTATTAAAGATTGAAAATTTGAACAATATATATATAGTATAAAGAGAGTGAACTATAATGGTTGGAATTGAAAAAGAACATAGGAAGTGCTGATTTTGTGAAAGAAAGGGAAAATTTACAAAAGTAGAGAAAGCCCGGTCAACGCCGGGCTATGCAGCTAGTATCAGTAACTATAGAAACTAAATGATTATTAATGACATAATTATAGAAATCTCTCACCTTACGCGCTTACACACATAGAAGTGCTACCATCATGATGGAAAGAAGAAATTCACATGGAGATTAAGTTATTCACTCTTGGTAACAGCCCGTGCGACGCTGGGCTGTACGGAGGGGGAAGAAACCCGTACAACGGGGCAAAGTAGTCAAACAAATTTCGAAAAAGGGAATTTTAATGGCATATAAAAAAAATTGCACCCACCCCTGGACGTGCTGATATTGAGAAGTTATACACTCGGTAAAAGCCCTTACAACGCCGGGCCATGCAGCTAGTATATTTATAAATTTTGCTTAGTACTTTTCTACTAAGGAACTTTTTCTTTCAAACATATACCAGAAAACAATACTTGAAGTAGCATCAAGACATTATATATGTACTTGACTAAATGTTACATTCTGTAATAAAAATCTGCTGTGATCAACTTTTTATTAAATATTTACAAAAAAGGCAGAAATTCAGGCTTTATAATTTTTGAAGTGATAAATTCTTTAGATGCGTTTTGCTGAACAGTGAATTTAAAAAAAGTGTCAGGTTCGGATACACTACGTTTACTCGGTTTTTTTCGACTCTAGTCGGAAATATTGTGTTCAGATCGGCGACTTACACTTAGTTTGGAATTAAAAACATTTTAGGCGCGTGTTTTTTTTTTTTTTTTTTTTTGAGTAAAAATTTTATGCATTCTTTTTTTCTTTTTTTTTTTTGTGAAGTTTTATTTTCTTTAAATATTAATGTTATGCAGTACATTTCCACTCAACTCCAACGAGTGAAGGAGAGTAGAGCAAGCGAAAATAATTGAAAAGAGAAAAAGATTATTCTTATGGAGGAGATTGTGAAGATAAGAAGAAACGAGAGAAACACTGAATCTATTTTTAATTCAGTAGAAAGGGCATTTAAGCATAATAATGTGCCAAAAGGATTAAAATCCGAAGTTTTAATGAAGTTAATTGGCGAGAAAGTTGCTAATATTTTGGTTTATATTAGTGAGGACAACTAAGAGATTATATACTAGGAAGTAAAAGCAGTAATTGGGGAAAAGTACGAACCCTCTCCTTTTGTTTGCTTATAGAATTTTA
Organism: Trichonephila clavata; assembly: GCA_019973975.1. Taxonomy (NCBI): domain Eukaryota; kingdom Metazoa; phylum Arthropoda; class Arachnida; order Araneae; family Nephilidae; genus Trichonephila; species Trichonephila clavata. The sequence goes on along the minus strand of BMAO01030584.1, from coordinate 17,450 downwards.
AGAAAAGTAAACAGCTCTCAGGGCATAAGTTTTCCTAGCTTTACTTAATGTACAGTGTTATATAAGTTATATAAACGGTAGTTACGCATCATCGCAACGGTATTGGTGACATTATATGAAAGGAAGCACACGGCTGCCAACTCAGCCCGTAGGACAAATGGGAAATCAGGGTTGGCACCTTGGTGACTTCTCTTGAATGTTAGCATTGTTGCGATAGTACGTAAGTGCCAAATAAACATATATATTTTATAAATATAATTTCTCTAATAGTAACAAGCTCAGAGCGGAAAACTAAGCTGTTGTCAGGGTTTCTAAAACGATATCGAAATTCCTCAGTATTTGTTTTCATAAAAACGACACTGTCTATTCTGCCCGAGTCAGATCTGCTTCCATCTGTGTAGAGGACCAAGGCCTGGGAGGGAATATTATCTATGACCTCGAGGACAATTTGGCGCAGCAGTTCTGAGTGTTCGTTATGTTTGGTAAAATTCATTTTCAAGTTAAGCCTTAAACCTTGCTTTGGACAATCGCGCATCTGATACTTGGATTTCGAATGACAGCAAAAGCTCGATCCAATTCTTAAAGAATTGGTCCAATGTTCTGGATATATTGGGGCAGGATATACTTTAGAAATTAGCTGCATTGTCCCAGGTCAGTTCGGTATGCTTTCAGAGGATACCCTCGCATGTTGGGGTTTATGGAAATGAAGTTACTGATCTGCTTGCTCAGGAGGGCAGCGAACTTACCACTGCCTCTTCCTCTGAACTGCAAGCTTCCGAGGTCCACTCCCTGTTCACGGGCAAGATCAAAACTATTTGGAGGTATCCGCCTGAACATGCCTGGTATGCCGCTAAGTGTCCGGGATTGTCCCTGCAGTACACCTGCCCTAGAGTTGCTCAGACCACTTCATTTAGACTTAGGAAAGGTCACACCAAGAGTTTAGTATTTAATGGATCTGAGAAGACTTATGCTGCTTACTACATGCGTAATGATCACCTTAGAAATGCTCTTAAAATCAATAGCTTCAAGCAGCATATCCAAAAAATAGCAATTAACTTCTTTAACTCTCTCCAAGATACCAATAATAGTAATATGCTTAATTTAAATTCCTATGATGCTCACGAAAAAACCAAAAGGCCTAGGAGAATTCTCTTAGATTCTTACAATCCTTCCTAGCATCGCATATCCTTGCAATAACTCAATATTGCATACCTTCTAAATATTTTAATTGTTTTTTGTATTTTTATTTAATTTTTTTGTACTCTACTTACTTAACGTTTAACTTTAACTTGCAAACTGGACAAGCTCCTCCCACTTTTTCGCATCTAACTTTCTGAGATCCCAAGGCAGCCAATCGGGGTCATTTTCCTCACCCTCCAGTATCCAATCAGAGAGCAGCCTCTGAGCTCTCTCCCATGCAAAGTATCCATGAAACTCCAAGCAACTTCCTACCATAGTCACTCCCACATTTCCTCTCCATCAATCAGCATACACCAACGCAGAAGAAGAAACCCCACCATCGCCGATTCCACATCTAAGATCACCAGATATGGGATAGAGGGCTGTAATGCAGCCCGTATGCCCACAGACCAACCGTCATTATACTGCTTGCTGCTTCTCCCTCCCATATCATTGCATGTACCTCTGTGGGGCAATTATTGAATGAGAAGGATGTTGTTTTTAATTTAATTAAGCGACACGGTCTCTTGGACTTGGTCTAGTTTGTGGTCTAGGCCAAGTGGATAAGCAACAACAACATAAATATAATCTACATAAGTAATTTACATTTAAATATTTTTAAACAATTAGACTAATTAACATTTAAATCGAAAAAACTCATTTATAAATATAAAAGGATACATAATTATTAAAACATTGCCCTCTACAGAAACTGTATGAAATAAAGAAATCTACCGATGAATGGGCACGAAAAAGAGAACTACTTTACGCCCGCTTGCGAAAATGTCGCAAAAGAAATCGTAATACATTCAAACAATTGGATTCTCTCACCCAGAATAAACCAGAAGCAGTGAAGCTCACAAGGGGGGTCCTAAGGGTCCAGACACCCCCCAAAGCCCTTGAATTTGTTTCGATTGATGATAATCATATATATATATATATATATAACGTAAAATTTAATTAAGTATTTGTAATTAACAATCTATTTTATTAATTAATGCTAATTATTAATTAAATAACATTTTTTACTGTTTTTGTTAACAAAATAGACAAATCAGAAGAATCAATTGGAGTTGTCTTCAGGTATGGTACGAGATGGGGGACTTTCGACCATGGACCCCCCCCCCCCCCATGAAAATTTTTTTGTGTGCGCTGCTACTGATAGAAGTTTTCACTGCTATCGGGTGGTCATAAGCACACACAGGATTTTTTTTTTTTACCAGGACCGTCTTATTATGTTTTTAATGAAATACATTTGGCGGGGGTGGGGGGGGGGCGAAAATCAGATATTTCGAGTAAGGGAACCAATTTAGTTTCTTCCTTTGTAATCAAATGGTGTTATCAATAAACAGAAACGAACAATCCATTTACATTATTTCCGGTACTTTAAATAAAAAATTCTTATTCTTTCTTGAATTAATATATATGTGTTTCAATTTTATTTCAGTTAATTTAAACATTATATGAATTTAATACTGTTAAATGTATAATTGTAAATACATGTATCTGTAAATACTTAAGAGTGATTTTTCACCGCGTTTTTTTGTATAGTTTTTTTTTTAATAACTTCCTTCATTTCATATGACTTTGTTTTTGCATAGAGTTGAATTTATCCTCCTTTTTACTTTACATTTCGCATTTTTTCCCCCACGATTTTCTTAATTCGGTTTTTCAAGGAACGTATATATTGTGTCTATAAAGTTAGGTGTGTAATGGAATTTGTATCTGAAACTGAATGTAACATTGATTTTTACCATCCAATCATTTTTTTTTTCCATTCAAATTTTCGGACCCCTTGGTGTCCATGAGCCACCCGCTTTCGAGCAATTTTAATCCATGACACCTCTAACCAAATAAGTCAGATTTTTAAAAGGGGCTATTCATTTCTAATATTGCAGTCCAGTATATGTATTTTCAGCATAAAAACAAGTTTATACATATGTTTCTTTTTAAAGTACTTTTTGGAAGAATTCACTTCCAGGTGCGTGCGTAGCGAACAACAACATAAAAAAATTAAGGAAGTGAACTCTGATATAATTTTTTTCAAACTATCACTCACCCATCGATTAAAAGGTTGGCGACCTTGAGAAGCCGAACCCTCGATACCTCGTAAAAAAACTTTATCGAGTGAAAAAATATCCACCTCACTCTTTCTCTCTTCTTCCTGCGCAACCCAGATTTCAGAACTCTCCCCAAGCCTTTGAAAGGAAAAAAACCACTTTACTCCTGGGGTGAAGAAACGGCTTACACAGCTGCTGTGAAGAATAAAAAAAGTTATGATCCACACCAAAGGGGGCAAACCGTTATTTGAATATTCTACGCTCGGTTTTTTTTCTTAACTTGGAACCTCACCCATGACTTGCCCCTTTTATGCGTGGAGGGGTTCCGCTGTTTTATAGATAGGTGCATTGTGATCTCTCTCGTGGTCGGCTCTGTTTACCCATCTTTCGGGAGGCAGTAAAAGTTTTTATGTCGCAGAAGCTCTGCTTCCGGCAACACAACCTTGAGATGGAATAGTTAAGAGAGGTTTTGGCAGCTGTGCGAAATTGAGCTTTCGGATAAGATCGCAAGATTTCGTTCGAGATATAATTAAAAGAATTTGTTCGATAAATTATGGAACTCACGCACGAACTCAAAAGGAAACGTTTCTTGATATTATCAAAAGACATTTTTTGTGCAACCCTAAAATTTGTAGACCTTTTTTTTTTTTTTTTACGTTTTCATGAATGATCTGATATTCTTATTTGTTTTTCAAAATTATTATCCAGTATTGATACTTCATCTCACGTATAAGAGAAATAACATTATATTTGCAGATGTAGTTTATAAATAGCAGTAATTTTTTTTTTACTTTCAAAAAATATTTAAAGTTTCCTAAAAATATTTATATTTTACTTTTTCTATGAGAGGTTCAGTATAGCAGCACTTATAATAAATTAAGGTTTAATTATGAAAATACTGTGTTAAAAATAGAACCCACAACAATTGTAAAAATACTATTTTTAGCGCGTTTTTCACGTAGTGGAACAAAAGCGCTATTAGGATGCAAATTTCATCTTCGTCTTTGTTCCATATTTTGTCGAACCTTTTTCTCAGCCAATAAGCAACCAATTGACCTCGGGTTTTTGGCATTGGGTCGCATTTGTTTCCTAGATGAGCCGAATCATATTTAAATTTTCCCATAGTTTTCCCGAATTTTCCTACAAATTTTCCTGAATTTCGCTAGTTTATAACAAAATTTTCTCAAATTTTACCTAGTAAATTTATTGTTTGCAAAAAGTTTTTTATAAAAATTTTACCTGCATTTTGGAGGAAATCTTCACAAAAATGAGGAAATCTTCACAAAAAAAGTTCAGTGCTGGGCTTTTGTAGCTTCTGTGAAAAAAAAAAAAAAAAAAAAAAAAAAAAAAAAAAAAAAAAAAAAAAAAAAAAAAAAAAAAACTTTTTTTTTTATAGTGCTGATACAGATTTGTGTCATTATTTCTTTTCAGCTCAATAGTAGTACATTTAGAGGAGTGGTACAGTACACTACTTTCTGTTAGTAAAAAGTTCATTAGTTGCATTATTGTAAAATACAACATGTGAAAAACGCGCTAAAATTACTTGGCCATGCCAATGATTGATATCTTGTTTTAATACAAGAAACTTAATTTTCGAATAATTAAGGATTATTTGGCTTTAAATACTATACGTTGATAAATTAAATTGATTAATATATAGAAAGGAATATAATTAACTTGTAGACAATTAAAAATGTTTTATATAGATTTTTATTATAAAAAAAATTTAGACCGAATATTGTTATAGTATCTTACTGCACACTAATTAAAATGAAAATTAATATTTATTTGGAAGAAATAAACCTGAACTATTTTACTAAAAGGGTAAATGAAAATAAAAATTACTAAATTAAATTACAGTCTTCAAGTGAAGCACTGTGAAAGTTTGGAGAGTAGAAGCGCCGGCCTCATCATTTAAGCATTATTCCAAATGCCGCGGGTTTTTTTTGCCAAATTGCATTCGTGTAGCTGGAATAATGGACTTCTCGAAATCGAATCAAATTTTTAACGAAGGGTTCGAATAACATTCGCGTTTTCACAGTTTTTATTTTTTTTTATTATTTTTTTTTATGTTTACTTGATAACTAGATATTCGTGATATTTTATTTTTAAACTAAAAAGTAATTTTTGATGTTTTCATAACAGATCAATGGGAGAGATTTTGTGAATTGTGGACTGAAGCAGTCAATTTAAACTAATTATTGCATTTGAAAAAAATTAAAAAACACCTGAATTCGAAGAAATAGCACGCTATGGTAATGGGCAAGCATTGTGTGGATAATTTATATAAACATTTACTTGAGTGAAGGATTTATGCGGCTGTTTTGTTTTGTTTGTTTCTCTTGAGAATGTGAATTAGAAAAAAGAAGGAAAAAAAAAGCTGTGGTGTGCATGCAGCAAAACAATAGTGGTGCTCATCCGGAACTTTTCATCTCATCGTAAAAGAGAAGCATTGGGTTGTACACTTTTCATGAAAATTTGTAACCCTGTAGTCTTTTTTATTTTTATTTATTTTTATCTTCTCTAAATTTAAAATTTTTGGAGTAAAGCAGTTATTTATACACGGTAAAGAACTATTTTAAATAAAACTTTTTTTTAGATGTAAAATAAAGGTTGTAAGGGGTTGTTTGAGAGAATATTATAGGACATGTTTGAGGCGTAAAGACAAATTTAATATCGTAAAAACTGTGCATTTTTGTCTTCTTAGCATATATTTTTCTTACAATCGCGTGACAAAAACCAGTGATTTAGGAATTTGATTTTAAAATTTATTTAATTTCACCATTTTCGAGTGATTTTGAAAGGTGAGGTGTATCAATCCTGGCGCCTTCGTTTTCAGCTGACTGACGTTCAAAATCAGATGTTCCGTCGCCAACCCCTCTCGTGATCAAAGCAACATTTTAAAAAGACGCAACCGCGCGCGAACCCTATTTTTGATGAATATTAGAGAATTTTCCTTTTCGCATATTACATTAAAATAATACAAACATTTATGCTTAGCTTCCTATTAATTTTTTTTCTTCTTTTCCGTTTATTCTCTTTGAAAGCGTTTGAAACTTATGTTAAAAACAAAATTTTTATTCGTTAAATTGTTACTTTAAGTCATATTAATGAGTAAATCCTTCTAATTTCGTTATAAAAATGCTTCAGGTTAAGAAAATAATAAAATTCACACTTTGAAATAAGATAAAACAAGCTTTCTTTCAATTTCTCTACTATAGCTCACTCTCTCTATATATTTATTTATATAACTATCTTGTTAAAATTTTCAATCGTTAATAAAATACTTTTTATTCATCCAATCAAGTTCAAATAATTTTTTTTTAAATTCGTACTGGATGATGATACTTGATGTTAAAACAGTTTTTTCAAAAAAATTCATTAATTACCGGTTAATTAATTAATTACCTGTTTTCGAGGCCAACTTAATTTGTCACCATTGTTGTAAATAATGACAAAAGTTGGCGTAGAAAACCTGTTTTTCAGCCAAACTAGCCAAACCGAGTGTGCATTGTTACAACAATGCAGACAAATCATGCTCTTTTTTTTATTCCTACTATTAGTTCACTCTCTCCCTATATTTATATATATATATATATTTATATCTTGTTCAAATTTTCAGTCGTTAATAAAATACTTTCTATTTATCTATTCAAAGTAGGAATTGGCTTAAATTTTTTTTAAACTTGTTTTATATAAAAGTTATTAACTAGCCACTTTTTCATGAAATGTTAGTTTAATCGCTGCCACGTGGCCGCGCCAACTGAGTGGTCATGATCGTAAACTCATCGTCTGAGTTATTTTTGTCGTGTCATGTTTTTGAGTCTTTATGGCACTAAAGACCCGCTGTTCAATGGGACTGATGGACATTAAATCTGTTGAGTTGGTAGGACATGGAGCTTGGAGAGGGGAGTTCTAAGTGTGCCCTCCTCGTCACTTGACTGTGGTTCAAAAATGCGAAGCCCAATAGCACCTGCATAGCTTCCAAGAGTGATGTTCATAAACAACCCATTGATAACTTCCGCAAAAACTGGCATGTATTTTTCAGGTATTTAAGGTTTCCGTCTAAGACGTTTTGAATTCGAAAGAATAACATTAATCCAATAGAATTTCTGATTTTCTCCTCAAAATTTTGTGCATTCGTTTGAAGGCAGTAATGGTGTATCCCAGTGGTTGGCAAACTTTTGAAAGAAAGAGTCATGTGTAAGGAAAACAAATCAACTAGCTAAACAAGAGCCATTTACACAAAGAGCCACATACGAGTACGCAGAAGGTAAAAAGGAGTCTGTGGTAATAGCCGTAATTAAAGCTGTTGCACTCCGATTAAGATTTATTTTTAAATAAAGCTTTACACTCATTAATATTTCCATTCCTTTAATAAAACAAAGAATTTTCGAAGATATTTTTATGTCTGTGGCTCAATGCAAGAACAACCAATTTTGAAATTAAGTTTCCAAGCCTCGTGAAAAAATGTGTATTTCGACGAATAATTCCTTTAGAACCTTATTCCGAAATTTTATGTTTACACTCATAGTTAAAATTGACTTCTCTCGATTTTTCCTACATATAAATATATCATTTCTGCTCTCTTCTTATAAACTCTTAAACATTTCACAGAATACGTTACTTTTCTTACTTCTGTTGGGGATTATACACTCGCTTCCAAAAGTTAAGCACAAAGACGTAAAATGCAAAAAAAATCAACAAATACTGCTTTGATTGACACAAAATTTGGCAGTAAAGTAGCATATATATTTATACATAAAGCAAAATCAATAATTATATACAGAAATGAAAACAATATTAAATTTTTGTAAGTTATCAGATAATATCATACTGGAGACTTAAACAGAATTATGTATAAAGTGAAAATAAACAGCATAAAATGAAAAAAGGACATGTGATCCCCCCTCATCTGGATGCAAAGTTTACACCTTTTGACCATGCTTTCAATTAGGTGGTCAACTACCGCAGAATTAAGCAATCGCCATTCTTCTTGTAGAGCAGTTTCCAGCTCAATAAGAGTGGCTGGAGGTGGGAAACGTGAAGATACAGCACGGCCGAGAGCATCCCAAAGATTTTCAATGGGATTAAGGTCGAGCGAATATGCTGGCCACGTCATACGCGCAATCCCTTCACTCTCCAGGTAGTCATCGACGATGTCAGCTCTATGGGGACGTGCGTTATCGTCCATTAAAACAAAAGTATTGCCAACTGCTGCCGCGTACAATCGCACAATGGGTTCTAGGACTTCATCTCGATACCGGACAGCCGTCACAGAGCCCCGTTTAAAGATGTGCAGGTCGGTGCGGTATCTTAATGAAATCCCTGTCCACCCCATAATGCTTCCGCCTCGGAATGCGTGATGTTTGGTGATGTTTTGTGACTGATTGCGTGTTCCTTGTTTACGCCATATCTTTATACGCTTGTCATCTGGCTCCAGAGCAAATCTTGACTCATCAGTAAACATGACATTGCCCCAGTCAGACACAGTCCAATTGCCATATTCCCGGCACCACTTTAATCGGCCCCTCTTGATTGGATGGATAGAGGAACACAAACTCGAGGTACCCGGGCATACAGTCCATTCATATGCAATCTTCAGCGTACAGTAACTGCAGATATAGCCTTTCCAATGGACGCTGTAACCATAGATGTCACACGTGTGGAGGTCACTCTGCGATTCCGCTTGCCTACAATAGCAATATATCGATCTTCCGCGGGGGTTGTAACCCTTGGGTGACCACCTACGGGCCTTCGGACAACTGTCTGTGTGGTTTGGAATTGTTTCCATGAACGTGAAATCACAGAATGATGAACGCCGAAGAAAAGAGCAACATGTGTGATCGACTGTCGTGCTTCAATGCGCCCCACAGTACGCCAGTGCTCAGAATCTTCCATTCGTTTTCTGGAAGTCATAGAAACACCTATGTCTTGAAAACAAATTGTACGAAAGTTTTAAACACCTTCTATCAGCACTTACAATCAACTTCTGTAACTGTTCATAAAGCTGACTTCTTATAAGACTGCCCTTTTTGCATATTTCTTGACAAGAAAGCACGATTGGCTGTTACATAACATATTAGCATACTTCCATCTACCTCTGCAGCGAATTGCATCCTCTTCAATTCTGATTGTCTTCCGGAAATTAGCATTTTCCTCTCCGAGCTTAACTTTTGGAAGTGAGTGTATATATCTTGCTCATATATTCGAGAGTGCTCCCTAACTCGTACGCAAATAAGTAAACTTGCTGGAAATCACTTAGGAGATTTTCCACCGGCGGTTTTCTTAACAATAAATTAGTTCCATCAATAAATTAGACTTTCACTACTTTAGAACTAATTTTAATATTTTCACTGATTCTCAATACACTTTGCAACAAAAAGAACACTTTAATACATAAATCTTAAGCCAGACAAATGTTTAACTTTAAACTCAAATAAGGTAAATCTTTTTAAAAAAATAACTAAAAAGGGGAAAGAGAAAAGGAAATTATAATTTTTAGAAAACATAATTATTTATTTACTTTTCATACAACTAGAAGTTTGAAGATTCTTAACTGTCTATACAAAGAGCCGCATGCGGTTCGCGACCCGTAGTTTGCAGGTATTCGAAAGAGCAAGGGTTATCAGAAATGAATGAACCAATTAAAAAATTCAATAACTCCCAGATGAATAAACAGAAAATGATAAGTAAGATGTCATTGTAAGGATAAAATAAGAAATTTTTTCGTACGTAACATTTTTTGTCGTAAATGTGAGTTGATTGAAAAAAATGATCGTTTTGCATAGCTTCATCTCTGTAAAGGCAGTAATATAGACGTTGCGACTCGTCCCTATGGTCACTACACGGTTCTCAATTCGAGAAAGGCTTAAAATGCAATTTTTTTTTCTCAACATAGTCTATATGGTAGACTGAGGCAACACAAGCTCACGACTACCACGAACCATCGATTTCTTTGGACTGCGAGTCTCTGTGTCGCAACCTTTCAACATTCTCTGGCGTACACAACCTGGACACTCTGAACTTTTGCCTTAACACACGCATCCAATTTCCTTTAACTGTTTATACTAGCTTCTTATACTATTAAATGTCGGTGCATTTCTATGGTACTTTTTCCGAAATTCACTCTGAACTTTGATTTCTCACAGACTTTTTGCAAACGAGAGCACACAAAACGCCTTCTCCTGCTGCGACGCCATTTCCACTCCTGTTTATAATTTCAAAAACATCTTGATTACAACATTGCTCTCCCCTATTGGACAAAAAAATGTCACAAACTCAAAATTTCATATTGTATTTTTACAATGACATTTTAATGATCATTTTCTGCTTATTCATCTGGGAATTATTAAATTTTGAGATCGGATCATTCATTCCTGATAACCCTGTATAATACATAGATAAGTGACACTTGGATCTCAAATTAATATTATTGATGAGTAAATTATTTTAAAAATAGATTTGAACTTTTTAATCATAAATGCAATACTTTTTGCCTCTACATAAAGTGCCTATAACATGTTCATATACTTTAAATATTATTTTGAGATATATTCTTCGAAGTATATATGTGTGGAATGGGGTTCTACGAAAACACTTTCTAGTTATAGGGGTTCCACGAAAGCACTTTCAAGTTCTAGGGGTTCCACGAAAGCACTTTCAAGTTCTAGGGGTTCCATGAGCTGAAAAAGTTTGAAGACCCTGGTCTGTACAAAGAACCGCATGCGGCTCACGAGCCGTAGTTTGAAGACCCCTAAAGGTATCCAAAACAGCAAAATATAATGAAGGTGTTACAAAAAATGTAATCTTTACTCTGATTTTTTTTTAAATGCATTTAAAAATCTGAAAATTTATGTACATATTATTTATTTATAAAAACGTAAAAGCATCTTCAAAAGTCGGAGAAAAAAGATGAAATTGCATAGAAACCTCAATTAGTCTTTCGCTTCTATGAGATACCCTCTCTTTATTACACTGAAATAGGTTTATGAAGGAAAAGGCAAAACTTCGTGAGATTAATATTACATTCACGATTTCAAAATGGGCAAATGGGGGCCCTAATGTTTCTCGATGGTAATAGTTGAGAAAATTGTTTTTCGTATTTGTAGGTCAGGGATTATAATACTCATTAAGAACTCTGAAGCATTATGCTACTTTTTATTGAATCGTTTTAGACTCTGATGCGCTTTTTCATAGCTTTTTTTCCGCTCTGTGTTCCGCCAGCACTTTTGGAATATGGTAAGCAGTGATGGTCACGAGCGAAGGTTTTTTGACTTCCTCTCAGTCATTGACCTGAGGGTCTTAATTCGGGCGGAAATCACCACTCAGTGGGAAAGCACGAGAAGAATTCACAAAATGAATGAATCGGAACAATAAAAACCGCGCGAGGAAATCTAGGAAAGAGTGATTCGAAATAAAAACTGCGGATTTTTCGTTTGATCTATTTGTGGTTTACCTGTTTGCTTCCTTATGCGCTGTTTACGTGAATGGAATTTTGGCCCAGAGACCTGAAATTAACTTTAAGAACGACCCAATTATATCCTTTCTTTCATGCAATATCCTCTTTCTTTTATTTTATCAAATTTTGGAATGAGAATGTAAATGTTACCCTAAACTTTTACCTTCATCGATAGTAAATAATTCGCAACATCAAAACAAATTCACCGCTTTAAAAATCTGCAAGGCTAAACAACTCTATGCATAAGCACTATGATGAAAATTAATTTTTTTTAAAAAAGTTGCACTGTTAAATGAAAAAAATATAATTTATTTTCAATCGTGTTTTTACACATCTTTAATATTATTTGTTTTTTTTTTTAAAAATTATTTTCAGTGTCTAGAACAATTTAGCAGATCATGGAGGGTAAATTTTGCATGGCTTTTTGTAGCCGTGATATTTAAGATATTTTCTCCTCGTTACACCACACGATATTAATTTTTTTAAAAATTTTGTGAGGGAGGTGCTAAGATAAAATAAGAGCCTCGTTAAAAACTCTTTTTCATGAAAGAAAAATTGCGTTAATTCATGTAACATTGTGTGCGCCCGAATAATAATAATAATGGCCTGAAGATTTACAAACTTTATAAATATGAAAATTTTCTTTTTAAATATTTTAAATTAAAAGTTTGATTGGATTACATGTATTCTTTGGATAAAAATTCAGATTAATAAACAAAAGTAATCGAAACATAAACGAGTATAGTAAGTGAAGCACATCTTAAATAATAGGAAAAAATAATAGATTGAAATATATAGAGATATTAAAATGCACAGCTCTTTATATAAGTTTTTCTTTTCTTTCTAAGGGGCGTAACAGCCCATGAGGGTCAAGGTCTACTCTGTCCATCTCAGTTTCCATAACCTTAGGCTCTGAGGTGCATCAGCAGATGCTCCGATCAGGTGATCAGTCTGACGCGAAACCCCCAGTGTTAAATTTCCAAGCACAAGCTTGGTACTCCTTTACCGAACCTCTGAAGAGATGAGAGGCTGAGTTGATCTAGCCCAATTCGGGGTTTGAACCCCGAACCCGTTGCGGGGAAGCGTAATACACTATCACTCAGTCACAGGGCTTTTGTATAAGTGTTAGTCAATATAAATTATTTCAAATGTACTTAGTGAAATCAAGACTCGAACGCACACGCTGCCTCCCACAAACCTCGTGATTAGGCTTTCCAGGATCTTGTATATTAGGAGATTACAGCTCTATAGTCAAAATAAATTATTTAAATCTTTCATATGCATAATTCTTTGAGCCTGGATATTTATTTTTCTGGACAGGAAATTATGAGCTCATAATTTTTTAAAAAAACAAACAAAAGATAAACCATTTACTGTTATCAAGAAACATTAAATATCAACAATATAAAGAGTATAACTTTTATAAAAAGCTCAATATGGCGGGATTCACAACACAGGTTATTTTTTTAAATGTCTGGAAATTGCATTTATTATTTTCGTATAGTATATTATTCCAGATTTTCATTCTGTTATTGAGAGCTCTCTTTTAACAGATTGTACCATAGAGTATTGGATTGATGTATCGCTTATTAACGTCGTACTTTGGAGCAACACGATGAGTATAAGTAATTGATGAACTTCTTCATTTTAAATCCCGATCCAGCGATAAAGACTGAGACCTGATCTAGCACTCCACTCCCCAAGCTTCTACACCACATGAAAGTGAACAGATTGAGTCTCTACCGATCCAACACGCGTCAGACACGCTACAATACGTGTCTTTAATGCATCAGAACTCGAACCAACCGCTGGACTGCAACCATGGTGGCCTCATAGCATGACGTTTCGGTTACTACAGCCATAGCATAAAGGAAATGAATATTGTAACTTTCTCCCGTCTCGCAGTTGCAGGATCAACTTACCAACGCAGATAGCATTGCACCATTCATATCCGCACGTGCACACCTAAAATATTACGGGGTCCTTTCATCTGACATCACACCGATGGCAGTGAGAAACCAACGGCTGGATCCCACCACTGAGCTGAACCTTGAGGGAAATTCGAGGTGTAAGAAGGGACCATCCCGACCCCAAGATAGTGGAGAGACAGTCCGTGTGAAACACTCGAAAAGAGGAGTGGTATGTTTTACTTCCTTTAGCGCCGATTTATACTCATTTCGGAAGAATTCATTACTCATTCAATCTGAAGATCTACAGGCCCCCTTGGCACTGAAAGATCGAAATTTATATCCAGAGAATCTGGTCAAGTCCAGCTTATTCGGACCCTTCTGGGCTCCTGAGCGCCCTCCCTAAGCATCTAGTGTGGATAAACTGGCACTGGCCACCTTCTTCACAAATAGCATATTCTGTGGTATTGAAATACTCAATTGTTTGAATAACTTGTATTTCCGTGTAAATATTGTTTTTCATATAGCTGTAGATATAATAAATCAATAATTTAATGCTTTGACTCCACGCTACTTATCAATTTTCCCAAACGTCACAGTATGAATATTACACCAACACACCAGTCTTAACATTTCACTGGTCGATGACGTGCACTTCCATTAGACACAATTTGTAACAGTAGGGTGAAGAAAGGGGGGGGGCCTGACATTCGTAGTAGTAATTAGAATAAAAATAATTAACAGATACATGACGAGCATGTGATAAATGACATGTGAAAAAATCACGTATGTTGTTACAAATGTATTAGAAGAGAGCTCCGAGTGTTAAGTGAGTGATTGAGGGAATATTAACTTCGTACTATTCAGCTATTCAAGGACTTTTGGCGACAAACATCGTAATTTTGAACCACGGTCAAGTGACGAAGACGACACCTGAGCTACCCCCTCTCCCAACTTCCCCACTACACAAACGGGAAGACGTCTGGGCTTCAACAAATTTAACGTGCATCGCCGCCTTACACGGCGCGTCTTCAGCGGTACTAGGCTCAAACTCACACGGAGAAAAAAGAAATACTCAAAAATGAGCACATGGACATCATTTTGAAATGAGTTTGTTTGTATCATATTTGAACGCATGCCTTTTCGAATATGAAACATTACATGTACTCAAAATTTCAAAAAATGGTTAATTAACACTATCAAACAAATTAAAAAAGATATTCAGGATTAAAGAAGTCTTTTTAATATACTGACTACATATTTTAAAAATTGGGGTTCAACAACAAATTTAGTTCTCATAAATCTTCCGAACTATTTTTCGTTTCTACCACGCTATACCCGCGGACGAACACATGAATACTAGATTGTTTTGATTTTGTGGTTGGACTTTAAATCAAAACAGTCTTTTTCTTGACTTTTGAATTAAAGTTTTCACCTATTTGTTTTACAAAAGTATGCGCCTTGTTTTTAATATATGGCTATAATAGGAATTTAGCGGAAAAATGTGATAAAAATTTGCCTTTTTTGGCGGATTACTTAAAAAAACAGTGTTATAAATTTAAGGTATGTGGCTACCTTCGGAGCATTTTATTGAAACATATAAATTTTCAACTAAATAAAAACTTTTTTTCTTTTCAAGGGTGTGCAAAGAACTAGGAATTAAAATACAATTCCACAACATTTTAAATTATTTTTTTTTAATTTTAAATGTAGTATTGGGGAGGGGCCTTGGCGATGTCAGTTTCTTTTGGTGATCAAAATCAATCGCCAAGCTACTTTACATAGCGATAAATGTCCGGAAGCCAGAATAAATTTGTTATCTCACCATAATATCTGAATAAAAATCGCCAAATCCAAAGAAAAATAACCAAATCCAAAGGGACCCCCCCCCCCTATACTACACTTGAACCTAATTTTGGATTGGGAATTTTTAGTGAAAAATTGGCAGTTACAGTAAACCTTCTATTGAAAATTCTAATTAATATATTCAAATAATATTAAAGCTGCAAAAAATAACATCATTATCTGTGCCTAGAGTGATAAGATTTATATTATTTTTTGAAATCTGTCAATTTTAAAAAAATTAAAAAAAAACATGTTTTTTTCTCACAAATTGTATATGCAATAAAATGCATAAATACCTACACAGAGATTAAAGTCTATAATACAAATAAAATAAAATAAAAATTTTCTGAAAATTTCAATTCAATATCTTAAAAAGAAATCCATTTGTGAACCTTTACTGTGAAACCAAAAAACATAGTTTCTCAGACAATGCTTTTAAAGATTTAAATACTATATGAAAAATGTTCTACTCTAGTTGTACATTTCTTAAACTCACCATATTTATAGCTCAAACTCTCTTTAGCTTCATATTTAACTAATTTTTTAACCCATTTGCTGTTTTCTGGAGAGTTATAGATTATAAAAATTGTCGAGTTTAGTAAAATTTTCATGAAAAATTGCAATTAGGATCTTTTACACAAAATTCTAATGAATGTATTCAAATAATATTTATACTGTACATAAATAATGGAACATTTTTATATGTATTAGGAAATAAAAGATTTGTATTACTTTTAAAAGTTTTTTAAATATGCCAAATTTTATGCAAAAACTCGATTTTTTAAAAAAATTAATGATTTTTTTTTCATTTAAAAGCAATGAAGTACATAAATACAGTGAACCCCAAAAGTGTTCATACACTTGCAGTTTCCTATAAAATTTAATGATTTCGACTAATAAAAATTAATATATAGAAATTGTAATTTTTTTATGATATCTGCAACTTCTTAATGGAATGACATAATTATTTTTTTAAAATAGTATAACTATTATTATTAAAAATTAATCAAAAAGCTACTGAAATATTATGCCACAAAAGTCTTCGCACACTCAACAAAAATCTCAACATAGCTTTAAATATTGTATTTCTTTCTTAATTTAGAACTTAGAAGGATATCTTTTAGTGTCCACAACAACTTTTAAACATCTTGGTATAGATTGAATCAGTTTATTGTAATTTCTGCATCGATTTACCTCCATGCTTCTGGAAAAATTGTTTTTACTTCCCATTATGTGTTTATATGTCATGTTATCTTTTTATTTTAAATCTAGTTCTCCCCAAATATGCTCTGCGGGGCTAAATAAATTGATTGAGGAGGTGTTTTCAAAATTTGGGACAGTTATAGAGACACCAGTGGTGTACATTGAGTTCAGTTCGCTTGACGTCATTATCCTGTTAAAAAATGAAGTAGTGTTCAATATCAAATTTTGAACAGACAATTTAAAATTTCTCTTTAAAATATTTGACTAGAGCTCATGATTCTCAATACCATCAAAAAGTACCAAATTACCTAATTCTGTAGCTGATTTACACCCCCACGCAATAGCACTTCCACTTCCATGGTTCATTCAACCAAATAGATTCTTGTGACTAAGTTTCAGAAAATTCAAAATTGACAGGAAAGTGATTGGGATGACAGAAAATTCAACATTTTTGGTTCTGATGGGCATATAATAGTTTTAAAGGAAAAAATGAAACATTTAATCCCGTGAATTTATATGGAACAAGAGCTCCTCCACCTCCATTCTTCAACACAGAGGTGTTCTTGCGGGGGGTGTAAATAGGCTTCAGGATTAGGTAGTTTGGTATTTTTTGATGGTATTAAGAATCATGAGCTCTATTTGTTGTTGTTGTCGTGTCCTTCCCGAAGGGAAGGAATGAAAGTTGCCATAGCCTGTGAGACGGTGAGCTCTATTTAAATATTTTAAAGAGAAATTTTAAATTATCCTCTCAAAATTTGGATATTTCAGACTTCATTTTTTAACAGGATAATGAAC